>JAMQMW010000182.1:0-13560 GCA_024115155.1 Thelonectria blattea
AGCCAGCAATCGCTTAAACATGGCGCCAATAGACGCACCTAGTGGACAGATCCAGTCCTTATCTCCCACGATGACCAGAGTTTTTGCTGTGAGAGGAGGGGAGGGGGTCGCAGTCGCACATGCAATTTCGTCCAGTTCGAGGGAGGCAAGGGAATGGAAGCCATGCTTGGCACTAAAAGGAAACCAAGCCTCCCGCCCGCCGGGCCATGTCTCTTGTTGCGTGGAGGCAACAACCTTGACGAACGCTGACCCTCCCGCGCGTCTAGGTACTGTGCGAGCAGATGCAGGGCGATGGGGTCTTCGAAGTCTATTGCCGGGCTCGATTGAGGTGGGATAACGGTTGCGAGGCAGGTAGGTAGTATCGTACACATGCGAGGTCCTTCGAAACGTCTTCTCGGATGCACAAACTCGTGGCCGGGGGGGTTGTCGATTCGTATGCCCAGAGATGCAGGAATAATAAGAGTGGAGGGGCAACGTCAAAGACACAAGCCATCTCCGTAGGGACGGAGACGGAAGGAGGGGTGGGCGACGAGGATCCCCACTAAGCTGGGCTAAGGCAGTTTGCCTAAAACTGGCCGACTTCCAGCCTCAGAAGAAGCCACAGTGTTACGGTTTCTGGGAAGAGAGAGCTGGATCTGATTAAAGGAGGTACTTTGGTGCGCGTTAGATTGGTTACCTTTAGTACCTTGTCGCCGCAACAATGTCACGGAGAGACAACCTCGCAAGGCTTTCGTCGTCGTCCACCAGTGACCTGCCAATACTACAACCAGCTTCCGTACCACGTTTCGAGACCCGTGGACGGGGAAAATGGCCTGGAACCCCGCCAGAAAAAAAGCCCCCCTCCAAGGTGGCCCCCCCTGAGTCCAGGAGGCGGGAGAGCGAGCGCAGAGGTGGCGGGCGGAGTTGTCACTGGGACACGGTGGGTAAGATCCAGTGTCTTAGGCTGTAAGCTTGTCTCCCATCAGCGACTCAGTCAATCTGTTGCGGTGTGGTGTTGGTCTTGGATGTGTGTGTCCATCAGATTCAAATTGAAAGGCGGTGGGGCGACCTTGAGACTTTCGCAACTCGCAACTCCCTGCAGTGCCCGCCGTCCCGCCCCTGAAGCTGCTGCTAACCGTGCTCCCCTGTTCTTTCTCCCCTGGCGGGTCCAGAATAAATTTAGCCCCGCCATCCATCACCGTTCTGCCAGTTGCTCCCCCCCCTCGTCTCCTTTTTTGCCAGCCTCCTGGCGAACAATATCTATAGCAACCACCAGACGTTGTTGCCCGCGCTGTTTCTCCGTTGTCTTGTAAAGCTTCACCTTTTCCTCTCCGTCGCCTCTCGAGTCCGGTTGTGCGTTTTTGCCTGCTGCTGCTTACCACCGCAAGTCAGACCCGACCACTTTTTACTTCTTCCCCCGCGAAAGCTTCAAAAAATTTCCCCCACCATGGCCGACACGTAAGTTCACCCCTCGATGTCTCGTCGTGCTCCGTCAGAACGTATTCGACAGGCGAATTGCTTGCGACGACTTGCTAACTCGATACTCCTCTGCAGTAACGTTGATGTCCTCGTCATTGGCATGGGACCTACTGGTCTCGGTGCTGCCAAGCGACTGAACCACATTGTACGCCCTCACCGCCAGCTCAAGTTTCGGTGAAGGAAAAGCTAACATCTCGCCCAGGACGGCCCTTCGTGGCTCATTGTCGATGCTGCCGACAAGGCTGGTGGTCTTGCCGGTACCGATGTCACCCCCGAGGGTTTCGTACGTTGAATCCTGCTCTCCATTGCCGTCGTCGCAACCCGGCTAACTCACGATCCTCACAGCTCTACGACGTCGGCGGCCACGTTATCTTCTCCCACTACAAGTACTTCGACGACTGCCTCGACGAGGCCCTCCCCAAGGACGATGACTGGTACACCCACCAGCGTATCTCCTACGTCCGCTACAAGGGCCTCTGGGTCCCCTACCCCTTCCAGAACAACATCTCCATGCTCCCCAAGGAGGACCAGGTCAAGTGCATTGACGGCCTCATCGACTCTGCCCTCGAGTGCCGTGTTGCCAACACCAAGCCCAAGGACTTCGATGAGTGGATTCTCCGCATGACCGGTGAGGGTATCGCCGACATCTTCATGCGCCCCTACAACTACAAGGTCTGGGCCGTTCCCACCACCAAGGTAAGCCGACTCGGACCCCTGAAACGGTTGCTCCGAGCTCAATGCTAACGGTCCTCGCCCAGATGCAATGCCAGTGGCTCGGTGAGCGTGTCGCTGCCCCCGATGTCAAGAACGTTACCAAGAACGTCATCCTGAATAAGGTTGCCGGTAACTGGGGTCCCAACGCTACTTTCCGCTTCCCTGCCCGTGACGGAACCGGTGGTATCTGGATCGCCGTCGCCGACACCATCCCCAAGGAGAAGAAGCGCTTCGGCAAGAGCGGTGAGGTCACCAAGGTCGATGCCGAGAAGAAGATTGTCTCCTTCGCCGACGGCACCACCGTTGGCTACAACAAGCTCATCAACACCATGGCTGTCGACCACCTCGCCGAGAAGATGGGCAACGAGGAGCTCCAGACCCTCACCAAGGGTCTCTTCTACTCTACCACCCACGTCATTGGTGTCGGTATCCGAGGCGAGCGCCCTGAGCGCATCGGTGACAAGTGCTGGGTAAGTCGAGACCAAACCTCAAGATTCTTGGAGGCCAATTGCTAATTGACGCATAGTTGTACTTCCCCGAGGACAACTGCCCCTTCTACCGTGCCACCATCTTCTCCAACTACTCCCCCTACAACCAGCCCGAGGCTGGCGTCAAGCTCCCCACCCTGTACCTCGCCAACGGTGAGAAGGCCGAGTCTGACGAGGCCAAGGAGGGTCCTTACTGGTCCATCATGCTCGAGATCTCCCAGTCCGAGCTCAAGCCCGTCGATGTTGAGAACATCCTCAAGGACAGCATCCAGGGTCTCATCAACACCGAGATGATCCGCCCCGAGGACGAGATCGTCTCCACCTATCACCGTGCCTTCGACCACGGCTACCCCACTCCCACTCTTGAGCGTGAGGGAGTCCTCAAGCAGGTCCTCCCCAAGCTCCAGGACATGGACATCCTCTCCCGTGGTCGCTTCGGCAGCTGGCGATACGAGGTCGGCAACCAGGACCACTCCTTCATGCTCGGTGTCGAGGCCGTCGATGCCATCCACAGCGGCGCCGTTGAGCTGACGCTCAACTACCCCGACTTTGTCAACTCCCGCCAGAACACGGAGCGTCGTCTTGCCACGAACTTCGTTCCCTCTGCGCAGATCCCCACCCGCGAGCGCAACTAGGTGTCGAGCGGATGAATTCTTTGCGACAGGAAAACTCTCGAGTTGCGACATGATTTGTTAGAAGTTACGTGTATAAGCGGTTTACATGAGAGCAGATGTGTTAGGCACATGACGGTTAGGAACAGGAAATGACATGAGCAAGGGCGCTGCGGGTGCAGCATGGATGCATGAAGAGTTGTCTAAAATGAGGACGGGTCGTGATAGAGGATAGAGACGACCCCCTCCCATGAGGATTAGACGAATGAACGGATTATCCTTTTACATATAACATAACTGCGAGTAATATAATGTATCAACTCGGATAGGACGTATTCGTCCAGAGCTATGTATGTTTCGTCTCGTTGGTTTGTCCCTGTTCCGTAACTTGTTTCCTTGCAGCGTCCGAACTGTCTTGTGAAGAAGGCTTCACAATCGGAAGATTCTTCTCCCGTCACATTCATCTCCATGTGGGATTGGTCGGTCAAGCAGCACCCCCTGCCTCCACTTACATCATTTGGGCTGATGTGTGCAGCAACACTCAGCGGCTGGAGTGGGGGGTTAGAAGTCTGGGTTGACCGAGGAGGACGAACCGCAGACCTAGAGCCATGATTCCCACGAAGGATTCGGCACTCTCTTTTTTCTCCTATTTCAAAAGCAAATATGATCATGGATGGATGAATGGATATCTGCGTCTGTGACTTTGTCCACCGTTGTATCCGGACCGATGAGGAGTATCCGTAATGTTAAACAGCAAAACGAAAAAGCAACAAAAGGAGGAGGGGGATCCCGAAAAAAAGGTCAAGCAGCAAACGACTCAACGGGTGGGCAGGGCGAGCGAGCGCCACAAGGGTCCAAGCAGGCGAAATTGGGGGTGTGGGAGGATTAACTAGCGGATATTGCGGATGACTGTATTACAGGGGAACGAATCAGATGTGAGATGAATCGAGGTGTGTGATTGTGTGTTGGACACGGGACGAGGTTGGAGGCTTAGGTTATTCGTAAGGGTCTATCTGGATCAGGTATATCAAGACGAGATGGATTTTTTGGCAAACTTGAGCAAACGGGCAAAAACCTAGGATGATTAATGGGCAGTATGAGAGTTGATATCAGAGCCGCAAAGAGGTGGGTTGTGGCGGTCAGGTTTGTCGATGCGAACACTCGTGCCCGTCTGTGCTTTGAAGTTTCTCCTGGTCCATGAGGCGATGGACTGGTGTCCGTGGGTGTGATTTAGTGTGTTCGTGCTATTTCATCCTACAGTTGAGATAAGGGTCGGAGGGCATATACTCGTTGCTATTCGTAGAGTCGGGACGAACCACCAAAGAAGAAGTTACATTAGGAGTATTTTCCATCCTCAAAGACGCAGGCAATAACACGATATCTCCCAGTACCAGGTACATACGAATATAAACAGCGGGGAAAGAGCAGGTGACAGCACTCCTCCCCCTGCCTGCCACCTTTTAGCACTTTGACCTGTTGCCCGAGGCCAAGCCCACCGACGGGAGAAACGGGAGAAACGACGCAAAACACAATCGTCCGTACTTAGGCAACGGCTTTTTATCCCTGCCAAATATCTTGCAGTCGAGAAAGCACAGCTGAGACATATCCCATTCTCAGCAACGACTTCGGGTTTCCCTTTGGAAAAAAAGAAAAAAGAACGACTCCACACTCCTCGCCGCCAATCCGCCGAGTCCACAAGCGGCGGACCAGTCCACCAATCCACCAATCCACCAGGCCACTGAGGTCACCACTCACCACTCACCACCCACCACCCTGCATCGTCAGGCTCGCCGACGACCTCACCTTTTGACGTGCTCTGGCGCTGTGTGTCTTTTTGACCTTTTTGCTTGTGTGATCCACTGATCGACCTCCCGCTCCTTTCTTCTCATCTCGCTGCCGACCCACGAGAGCCTCATCGACTCGCAGCCCAACCGGCCTCGATACCTTACCTCCAGCCGGGCTCGCCGATCAACTGCCATCTACACGCTCTCCGCCTTTCGATTATCCCATTTCCGTCGGCGAACCCAGCCCTTCTCCCTCCAAGACGACATATTTCGAAGCAGCCTCCCAGAATGTGCAGGAACGGCTAACACTTGACTGAATGCGAATGCCCGCGCCATAGAAGCGCTCCCGCCCTCGGTCCTGCTGCCGAAGCCGATTCCCGCGCTCACAGAGACGTGTCGCTGCGAGCGCATCGAACATGGACGGCGCGGCCCTCCTGTCCGACGACCTTCTCGATCCGCCGCCCCGACTCTACGAACGCCTTCGCCAGATCGCCGGCTACACCTGGGACGAGTCGACCCCTCCCTTCCACACTACATATGATTTCTGGTGCGTGGCCGTCCATGGTCGGTTGACGGGCGCCTCCTTCGCCCCGCCCTCCATTACTGTGGTCCAGCCTTACTGATAGTTTCGGGTGCGATAGGCATGTTATTGGCACCCGATTTGTGTCTCCCTTCTCTGCGCCTTCGACTTCGACCTCGTCGCACAATGCCTCCAGCCCCGGTTCTGTCTTGAAACTTCAGTCCGGCCGGCCGTCCCCTTCGGATGCCCCCCGGACGTCGCTGAGCAGCGATGGCCTCGACTTGCCCGCCACGACCCCCCCGGCCTCGAGCCTTTCTTCCGATGTTGCCTATATAGAGGAACGCGTCGTAGCTCGGATTTCCTATCATGCCTTGCGGGAGGAGCGAGCCTTCTACATTGCTAAGAGCCTGGTCTCGTCCGATCCAAACGGCGAACATATTGTGAAGCCTCTGGATCTGATACGGCTGAACCCAATTGCATCCGATCGAGCCGCGGTCATCGTCGCCATCTACCAACATCCTGGCATAAACTATCTCACAAAAGTGCTTGACATGGGGCCGGCTTTTTATAGGGCCAGGAGGCAAGGGGAATCATTCCCGTCGGGCCGCAAGAACGAGCCTCAGTTGCAAGATGCCATTAGTCTGCAGAGCTTCCTCGACTTCGCCATTGGTGCTGCCCAATGTCTTGAACTGCTTCACCACAGCCTCGGCATGATCCACGGAGAGATTCGCGGCGACGCTTTCCACTTCAACCTGAAGGAAAACAAGGTCAAGATCATGTCGTTTGGATCCGGGATTCGATCTTTCGAGCACGGCCTCACGAGCAGCGGGTGGTCGACCTTGTCCAAGGAGCTGGGCGCCAAGAACAAATTGCTCTACATCAGCCCCGAGCAGACGGGAAGGATGCCCGCGGAACCCGATAGCCGAACCGATATCTACTCGCTGGGTGTATTATTCTGGTCTCTGTTGACGCAGAAGCCCGTGTTTGACGGCGAGACGCCGCTCGACATTGTTCAAGGAGTCTTGGGGCGTAGGATACCAAACGTGTCGACGGTGCGAATGGATATTCCAGATGTGATAGGGAGGATCATCCAGAAATGCACAGCCCGGAATGTCTCTGAGCGATACCACTCGGCCAGCGGGCTCCGTCACGACCTGGTCAAGGTTCATCAGTTCCTCAGCGACGGGGATGTGTTGGCCCTGAAGGAGTGGAAGATTGGGGCCAACGACGTGTCCTCCTTTTTCATGCTTCCCACAATCATGATCGGTCGCCAACGCGAGCGTGCTGACCTGGTCAAGGTCATCGAACGGGTCGCCAAGAGCCATTACTCAAGCGCTAGGGCAGCGGCGAACCGATTCTCGGACGGCTCGAGCCTGTCCAACGAGATGACTCCCTTTGACGATATTTCGAGCGAAGGCGCCAGCTCGATAGACGGGAACAACCGCCGGAGCGGTTCGTTTACGCAGACGATAGCCTCTGATCCCAAGCTACCGAAGAGCGCTCTCCATCCCCTCGGGGATACTCAGACGGTGTCCAGCGATACCGCGCCTTCGCCGTCGAGTTCCTTTCCTCGCCCAGCCAAGCCTTGGGAGAGACATGCCTCCATCTCGATAGAAACGCGCAGCATCATCGACAGCATAAGCACCGATCAAAACCGCCATAGCGTCTTGGAGTCGTCTGCTTCCAGCCTCTCGAGACAGCTGGGATCCGCCAAGTTTCGCCGCCGGGATTATTGCGAGGTCATCACGATTGCGGGTGCCGGAGGCGTTGGAAAGAGCTTTCTCGTGCAGAGCGTTCTCGCCGAGGCCCGCAGGCGGGGATATTGTGCGACGGCCAAGTTCGAGACGGCCAGGCGGACGGCCTTTGGGCCATTGCTCAAGCTCCTGTCTTCGCTGTTCAGACAGGTTTGGGGTGAGAGGAACACAGAGACACCCTTTCACCAGACACTGAAGCAGTTCATCCGACCGGTGTGGCCAATACTGCACCGCGTGCTAGGGCTTCCCGAGTTCCTACTCGGCCCTCCCGAGATCGCCGTAGGACGCTCCATTTCGATATCGCAATCCCTCTGCAAGGCGGGCGGCAAAGTGGGAAGCAAGCGGCGAGGCTCGTCTCCGGGATGCTCTCCGGGACCAGGCCCCCGAAATCCAAGCGTCGCGTCGCAGTCCTCGCAGGATTTCCTTCGTGCCGGAACTTCTACCAAGTCGGTCCGCCTGATGAACATATTCCTGGATGTCCTCAGAGTCTTTACTGCCCACAAATTCATCTGCTTCTGCCTCGACGATCTTCACTTTGCCGACGACGAGTCTCTAGAGCTCATTTCCCAAATCATCTCGTCCAGGATGAAGATGGTCATCATTATAACGTATCGGCCAGAGGAGCTTACGGCGAAGAAACTGCAAAGCATTATCCATCCTCCCGAGTCAGACGGTAAGCAAAATCGTGGCTCTGGGCTCGTACCGTACCTTTGCTGACTTGTGTTTCCAGAGTTCCCTAGAAATACGAGCCCTATGGTAACTCAGATAACCCTCTCGCCGCTTTCCGAGGAAGACATTGTTCAATATGTCTCGACGACGATGTGTCGACCAACAGAGGAGATTCACTCGCTCGCCCTCGTGATCCAATCCAAGACGGCTGGAAACCCATTCTACATGCGCGAGATGCTAAGCGCGTGCCATCGAAAACGGTGCATTTGGTACGATTACCGGGATAGCCAGTGGCATTACAGCCTGGACAGGCTATTCGAGCAGTTCAAGGGCGAGAAGAACTACGACGTCCTCGACACGGGCTTCATCACGCGGCGGCTCAGCGAGCTTCCGCCTGCTGCTCGGGCGTTGCTTGCGTGGGCGGCGCTGATTGGCAGCTCATTCTCGTTTGCGCTCATCTGCCACTTGATGAGCGGCGAGTTTGACTATCACGACGAGGCATGGGGCTCGTGTTGCTCGTTGTCGGAGAAGACGCACTACTCGATAGGGGAGGCCATCGTCGGTCTCCAAGCCGCCATCCAGGCCTACATCATCGTGCCCAGCGAGACGGACGACCGTTTCCGGTTTGCGCACGACCGGTATATCCATGCTTCGGCAGCTCTAAAGGAGTGTAACTCGCGGAAGATGCACTTCATCATTGCGCAAACACTCAACAAATACTACGCGGCCGAAGTAAAACAGCTGGACAGCACCGCCTCCCACATTTGCGAGGCCGTCGACATCATCAAGCGACAGGTTCCACACAGGCGTCACTTTCGCAAACTGTTGGCGGAGCGGGCTGCAGCAGCCACGGAGAATAGCGCTCGACCGACGGCAGCCAAGTTTTATAACACGGCGGTTGCACTCCTCCAAGAGAATCCGTGGACCGACGACGAAGACGCGTCGTACGACGAGACGATGGAGCTCTACCTACGAGCGGCCGAGTGCTACTTATTCATGGGGCATTACACGGGAGCCAACGAAACGCTCGACATCATCTTCAGCAATGCCAAGACGTCGTATGACAAGGCGCCGGCCTATGTGCTGCAGTCGAGGATCTTTGCCCAAAATGGCGACTCGGCAGCCGCCTTGGTCTCCTTAAAGGAGTGCCTCGTCTCGCTCGGCGTGACTCTGGACGAAAGCCCGACGCTCGAGAAGTGCGATGAGAAGTTTGAGAAGCTCTCGGTTCAGATACAGACCATGGATCGAGCCGAAATGGTCAGTGACAAGCTGACCGACGACGCCAGTGTGGCATCCATCGGTGCCGTCCTCTCCGAGACTATCAGTGCCGCGTGGTGGAGCGATGGACTGCGATACTACCACCTCACGCTGATGATGGTTGAGATGCATCTCACAAAGGGCCCTTACCCTCAGTCCGGCATGGCTTTCCTATATCTCTCCATGATTGCCCTCGCCCGGTTCAACATGACGCAGTACGCGGTGGACTTGGGGTCCATCTCCCAAGAGCTGCTCTACCAATCACGAGATTCGTTTTCCATGGCTCGCGGCCTCATGCTCTATCCCATGTGCGTTGGACACGTCCACCTGTCCATGCCCATGATCATTGCGCAGATGGAGGATGCCGTGGAATTCGCCGGTGCGGCTGGAGACCGCATCTCGACGATTCTCAGCTACGGCGTCTCGGCCGTCTTCAAGTTCTTCAACAACGAAAACATGGCGGACCTGGAAGGGTTTTGTCAGTACGGGTGCGAGGAGATTCCCAACTGGTACTTCGACTCCAGGGGCGGCTCGGTGTTGATCGCGGTTCGACAGCTCGCTCGGGCGCTTCAGGGCAAGACTCGCATCAGGGAGGCTCACGACGTCATGTCGGACGAGGCGCACAACACGCTGGCTTACAAGACGTGGCTGCTCGGGTGCAAGAACGAGAGCAACCGGTCCATCATCTTTTACGAGAGCTTCGAGATCATCCCCCTCTTCCTCTACGGCCACTATGACCGCGCCGTGGAGATTGGGAAGAAGTGCGTGAGCCAGATACACATGCTGTGGTCTGCTCGCAACAGCAGGCTGATCATCTTCTTCTACGGCTTGGCTCGGGCCGGCCAGCTGCTCCGTCAGATTCAGCTTCCCAGCTCACCAGGGGAAGACCTGACGGCTCAGATCGACGAGGTGATCGCAGAGCTGCGCGGCTTCATCAAGATGATTGACGATTGGACGACGGTTTCGGACATCAACTACCTCTCGTGGTCCAAGCTGCTGCAGGCACAGGTGGCGGAGCTCTCCAGGCATCACGGCAACGCCATCCAGGCGTACGAGCATGCCTTGGACCACGCGACGGAACATGACGCCGTGTTTGACGAGGCACTCGGCAACTTCCTCATGGCAGGGCTCTTTATCCGCAGAGGGGGACGGCGGTCTGCGCGGGCAGCGCTTTTGGACTCGGTCTCCTTGTTCCGTCAGCTCGGAGCCACGGGCGTGTCCAAGGCCATTGAGGAAGAACACGGTCTCCTGTTGCATGGGCCGACTCGGAGCCGGCAGACGGTGGAACAGGGTGTGCAGACCGACTTTGTTGCCGACACGACGTCGGTGCAGTACCGGCCGGTAGACGGAGAAGATGGTGGCGATCTGGCACACGTGGCGTCCAACAACATGATGAACGAGTTCAAGGGAGATCGCATCGGCGCGTGGCGAGGGTCGATGAACATGCAGACGGAGCCTGGAGCCGGGCTGCCTGCGCTCGATATGATCGATCTGCATGCCATCTTGGTCTCGTCCCAAGTCATCTCGTCCGTCTTGCAGGTTGATGAGCTCTTGGCCACCATGTGCGATGTGATCCTGCAGACTCAGGGCGGCTCGGCCACGCTGGCAGCCATCGTGGTCAAGGACGACGAAGACAAGGACTCTTGGTGTCTGGCGGCCAGCGGCGATTCCGAGAGAGGCGCCATGGCTCACATTCCCGGCTTGCCCTTGTCAGGGGCGTCTTTGGTGGCGGAGAACGTGGTGCTCTACTGCACACGCTTCCTGGAGTCGGTCTTTGTCCACGACTTGATCGCCGACGAACGCTTCGGCAACGTCAACGAGACGTGGCTTCAGAGGAACCCCGTCGGAAGGAGCATCATCGCCATACCCATAACTCACGGACAACAGAACCCCCTGCTCGGAGTGCTGTACCTCGAGGGCGAGCCCGGCGCCTTTACCGATCGCAACGTCACCGTGTTGCAACTGCTCGTCAACCAGATCGGCATCAGCTACTCCAACGCCATGTCGATGAAGAAGACGGAGAAGATGGCGGCCGAGAACCGATCCATGGTGGCGTTCCAGAAGCAGGCCCTCACCAAGGCGCTCAAGGCAGAGACAAAGGCCAAGCACGCCGAGGCCGAGGCGAAGCGGAACGTCAAGCTCGCCGAGGAAGCGGCCAAGGCCAAGTCGATATTCCTGGCCAACGTCTCGCACGAGCTTCGAACGCCGCTCAATGGAGTCATCGGAAACTCGGAACTGTTGCGGGACAGCCAACTGGACAAGGACCAGCTCGAGATGGCCGACTCGATCCGCGTGTCGGCCGACCTGCTGCTGACCGTCATCAACGACATACTCGACTTCTCCAAGATGGAGGCGGACAAGATGAAGCTGTACATCATCGCCTTCAACCCCGAGGACATGGTTCGCGAAGTGGTGCGGGCCGTATCGTACAGCAACCGCGAAAAGACGTCCAAGAAGAACGTCAAGATCGTCCAGGACATCAAGCTGCCGCCCATGCTCATCTACGGCGACCCCATCCGCCTGCACCAGGTGCTCGGCAACCTGATCAGCAACAGCCTCAAGTTCACCGAGGACGGCTCCATCACCATCGGAGCACGTCTAGACAAGGAAACAAACGAACACGCCACTCTCACCTTTTGGGTCAGGGACACGGGCATCGGCATCCCCAAGGAGCAGCTGGTCAAGCTCTTCCAGCCCTTCAGCCAGGCAGATGCCAGCACGGCTCGCAAGTACGGCGGGAGCGGCCTCGGCCTGAGCATCTGCAAGAACCTGATCGAGATGATGATGAAGGGCAGGATCGAGCTGGAGAGCACCGAGAACGTCGGCACCACGGCCTGGTTCACCGTCACCTTTGAGAAGGCCAAGTCGGATGCCACGGCTGGCGATGCCCAATCCAAGCTGTCTCCCCCGATCGACCGATACTTGATGGCGTCGCCGCTGGACCGAGTCAATTCGCCGAACCCCTTTGTCGACATTTCCCACATCCCCAAGGAAGAGGTGCGCATCTGCGTGGCCGAGGACAACCCCATCAACCAAAAGATTGCCATCCAGTACGTGCAGCGTCTCGGCTTCGCCGGCGTCGTGGCCTACGAAAACGGGCTCAAGGCTGTCGAGGGCCTCCGCGAAAAGGCCAAGCAGGGCAAGCCGTACCACATCGTGCTCATGGACGTGCAGATGCCCGTCCTGGACGGCTACGAGGCCACCAAGCTGATTCGAAAGGACGCCCTGGACGCGGTGCGGAAGATCTTGGTCATTGCCATGACGGCTTCGGCCATTCAGGGAGACCGCGAGAAGTGTCTAGCCGCCGGCATGAACGACTACCTGGCCAAGCCCGTGAGGTCCGACGTGCTGAAGAAGAAGCTCGACGCCTATCTCAGCCCAGAAGTGAGTCTCGCTCCGGTCCCTTCTCCAAGACACCTCTACTAACCCACGATATTAGTCTCCGACGTCGGTGTCAGACTCTTCCAGGCGTATCCCCAACTCACATCCGCACACCACCAACGGGCCTTCTGCCGCGAACCACCAGCGCCCCTCGGTCTCGCCGCCAGCCGTCAGGCCTCGACAGCAACCTCGGCCGTCCATCGACCCCATGGCAGAAGCCGCCGTCTTGAACCATCCCGTCGACCCAGCAGGCACCCAGGCAATGGACAGCCCCATCTTCCACGAGCACAAGTCGCCCCCGATCCCCATCCGGGAGAGGTCGACGACGCGCCACGACACCGCCGTCTCGAGCACCGACGTGCCTCCAAGCCGACGGTCCAGCGAGAGGCCCTCCCACTCGGTAGACACTGCGGGCTCCGTCGACGGCTCGAGCACGCAGAGTCGCCAGCGCAGGAGGCTGACCAAGACCAACAACGCCCGCCGGAACAGCGAGTCCAACCCGGAGAAGGTGTCCATCGTGGCTGGGGACAAGGTGGCCGCCGAGAGGACAAAGGGCCTGCTCGTCAAGAAGCAGGAAAACCAACCGCTCGCCGCTGGTGGGAAGGACGACGACAAGCGTGGCAGCTTCAGCTCGCAGGGCTCTTCGCTCAGGGATAAGATATTCCCTCCTCATTGAGAAGCAGAGGCACCTCCTAGAAGCACCTTTGACGAGCGCCTCTCCTCTACGGCACACACAACACATGCATAATCAACCATCACCACCTACCACCTACTTACCTACCACCACCATGAACCACCACCAACCACTACCACTACCATTACTATTATTACTACTACGGATACTACCACTGCTACACCATTGTACTTTTTGTTCAACATCTAACGAAACCATGATGATGCATTGAAAGCTGGGGGGGGGGGGGG
>JAMQMW010001809.1:11347-22323 GCA_024115155.1 Thelonectria blattea
GTCACCATGCCTACCGACATCGCCTCAAGCCTCCGAGCCAAGCTCGACGAAGCCACGGCTCGCTACATTGAGCGCAACCCTCAATCCAAGGCACTACACGATGAGGCCGTCAAGACAATGCCCGGAGGCAACACCCGAGCCGTCTTACACACGGGACCGTTCCCCGTCGCGATGAAGTCGGGAAAGGGATACCAAGTCACCTCGGAAGACGGCCACACCTACACCGACCTGACGGCCGAGTTCACGGCGGCGCTGTACGGCCACTCCAACCCCGTCATCCTCTCCGCCGTGGCCGAGACGCTCCAGACGGTCGGCCTCAACGTCGGCGCCACGACGGCCCAGGAACAAGTCTTTGCCCGCGAGCTCTGTCGACGGTTCGACCTGGAACACGTCCGCTTCGCAAACTCGGGCACCGAGGCCAACCTCCACGCCCTCGCCGCCGCCCGCGCCTTCACCGGGAAGCGCAGGGTGGTTGCGTTTGGTGGCGGTTACCACGGAGGGGTGCTGGGGTTCCCGCGTGATGCGCCCGCCGCGAACAATGTCGACTTGGAGGATTGGATTGTCGTCAGGTACAACCATCTTGAGGGTGCGAGGGCTGCCGTCGAGAGCGAGGGCGTGGCGGCCGTCATTGTCGAGGGCATGCAAGGGTCCGGCGGCGGCATCCCAGGGAAGCCCGAGTTTCTCAAAGGCCTCCGGGAGAGTGCACGCAAGGTGAGTAGTCAGAGTAACAACGCAGCTTTCCTTCAGCTAACCAGCGCAGGCCGGCGTCATCTTCATCCTCGACGAGGTCATGACCTCCAGACTAGGACCAGGCGGCATCGCTCAACTGTACGACCTCGAGCCCGACCTCAAGACGTTTGGCAAGTATCTCGGCGGCGGCATCGCCTTTGGTGCATTCGGCGGCAGAGCAGACGTCATGGCAGCCTTTGACCCTCGTCGTCCAGGGGCTCTCCCACACTCGGGCACCTTTAACAACAACACCCTCTTCACGCACGCCGGGTACGCGGGACTAACTCGAGTATACACGCCCGAAGTAGCCGTCGCCTTTACCAAGCGCGGAGACGACCTGAGGCGCCAGCTCAACGAGGTCACAGAGGGGACCCGGGTGCTGTTCACGGGCATGGGGTCCATCATGGGAGTCCACTTCCTGCAAAGCGATGGGGTTAGAGTCATTGAATATGGTGGAGAGGTGGAAGAGATTTCGGAGCTGAGGGATCTCTTCTGGTATGACATGTTGGAGGCTGGGTTTTGGATTGTCAGGAGGGGATTCATAGCGCTCGTCTTGGAGACGCCCGAGGCCGAGTTGGAGAGATTTGTGCGGAGCGTGGAGGCATTTGTGGCAAAGCATGCCGATATTGTAAGGTTTTAGTTGATTGAGTACAAAGTAGAATTACCTTGTGCAACATCTATAGGAAGTACGAAAACCTTGAGGATGTGCAAGTTAAGTTGGCTGGCTTCAATGAATGCAGGTGGTTGCCCAAGTACCAGGTACTGCTCCCTCGTAATTGGTCAGCGCATTCTCCACCTTCGTTCACTTTAGCTCTCCCCAGACTTCAACTCCAACTTCCATCGTCCATCTTTTCGCCTATCCCATCACCACCACCTCTTCCACCACCCATTCTCGACATCAAAACCCTCGACTCGCCTCCCCTTCCCCCCTCTCCTCTCCTCGCGAATCCACAAATCCCCCCAAACCACCACAAAACACCCCCCAACAATGGATCGCCAAAACCGCGCCGGCTCCAAGATTGGCGGCGGCGGCGTCGCGTCGCAGTCGGCCACCAACGCCGACCGCCGCGAACGCCTCCGCAAGCTCGCCCTCGAGACCATCGACCTCGACAAGGACCCCTACTTCTTCAAGAACCACGTCGGCTCCTTCGAATGCCGCCTCTGCCTAACCGTCCACCAAAACGACGGCTCCTACCTCGCCCACACCCAAGGCAAGAAACACCAGACCAACCTCGCCCGCCGCGCCGCCCGCGAGCAAAAAGAAGGCAAACAAGCCGTCGACCCGGCCACCGGCCTACCCCTCGGCGTATCGGGAGCCGGCTTCGCCGCCCGCCGCAACGTCGTCAAGATCGGTCGCCCGGGATACAAAATCACAAAGGTGCGCGACCCGGTGACGCGCCAGCAGGGCCTGCTCTTCCAGCTGCAGTACCCGGACGCCACGCCCGACACGAACCCAAAGTGGCAGGTCATGAACGCCTTCACCCAGCACGTCGAGGAGCCCGACAAGAACTTCCAGTACCTGCTCGTCGCCGCCGAGCCCTACGAGACGGTCGGCTTCAAGGTGCCCGCCCGCGAGCTCGACAAGCGCGAGGACCGCCAGTTCTGCTTCTGGGACCCCGACGCCAAGGAGTACTGGATCCAGGTCATGTTCATGACGGAGCGCGAGGAGCGCTTCAACGCCGCGCCGGGTTTGACCACGCGATGAGGAGATGGTCTAACCACACCGAAAACATTGGGATCCAATTTATGAGCGTCGGGATATGGGTTTTTATACAAGAGTCGCAGATGAGGGCTATCGGAAGATGGAATGGCCCAACACGAAACTTCGCGCAGTTCGGAAAACTGGCGAAGCATGGAACCGGCATGGGACGAACAGTAAGACCATCCTCGAGTCATCAAGACCGTCTTTGCTGACCAGGCATTTCCAGCTGTGTCCAAAAGTCCTGGAATAATGAAACAAATGTATTGCCATTACGAGGCTTGTATCGCGCCACTCAATGGCCAGGCGTTAGAACTTGGGAGTTTTGCGTTCACATCACCTTGAATCGTATTCAAATACCAGCTGCTTTTGTATTACTCTTCTTCACCATACCCCGTGAGCAAGTCTAGTACCGCCCATCTATTGTGACAAGCCGGGGACAACATAAATGGCAAGCCAACAAGTTTCGGCCCAAGTCTAAGTGCCTCCCCCTCCGCCTCAACCTCAACCGCTTTCCTGCTTGATTACCTACGCAAGTACAGATATTGCAAACGAGGACCCCAGAGTACATGGCAAGACAGATGAGATGAAATCCTGAAAAGTGTGAAACCAGCGCCGAGGCCGAACCACACCGCAACTGACAACCGGCAAGAGGTACGCTTCCACCATATCCGCCCGCTCGCTCCCTAGATGAGAACCCGCTCTCAGAACAAGGTCCTGAAAATCACACCAATCTATCGCGCCGCGTCCCTGAAGGCTAGCTTTATCGGAAGTTGTTGTCGAAACGCTTGAAGGTGTAGCCAATGAAGGGCAAACTCATCTCGGGCGATTCCTCGGCTTGGCGGCCCGACTGGATAGCCTGCGCCCTGAGAACAGTCGCGTTGTCGGTTTGGTCGATTTCATCCGTGGGGAAGTACGTGGTATCAATGTTAGACGTCAGACGAGGCTCGAAGGGAGCTCGGATGCGGCGCAAGCTGTCGAATTCGACACCACGGAAGAAGGCGTGGTTCTTGATCTCATGCGCACCACCCCGACCAAGACGGCTCTCGGTGTTGCAGACCATGCTATTAAACTGTCAGCTCAGCTCTTTACACAGGGGCTAACCCTACGAACCTTCGGATCAAGCTCTCAGCGTCAACACCCAAGGTGATGTCGTCAGGGAAGTACAGCGTTTGTCTCCAGTTGACAATCTTGCGGTAGGTGTCGTGGTGATCCTCGGCGCAGAATGGAGGCCATCCGACCAGACACTCAAACATGATGGTTCCCAGCGACCACCAATCGCAGTCGAAGCTGTAGCCATGGCCGGTGAAGATTTCAGGGGCAATATAGTCAGGAGTGCCGACGGTGGAGTAGGCCATCAATCTTCGCGACCGACGCCAATCGTTGATCTGGGATCGGTTGCTAACGGTGAGGTTGATCTGGTCGATGGCAACAGAGTTACGGTCACGAGGACGGTTGGATCGGCCTTGAAGCAGCTGCTGGTAGTAGTTGTTGTCGTGAAGACGGTGGAATCCTGTGGACAGACCGAAATCGGTCAACTTGACGTGGCCGCCTCGGTCGAGAAGAATGTTGTCGGGCTTGATATCACTGGTTGATTGTTAGCCTGACAGTTGCCCACGCCCAAGTTGAGACCAAGAGTACATACCGATGGATGAAGCCAAGCTTGTGGACAGCCTCAATGGCCAAGACGATTTCTGCAATGTAGAAGCGCGTAATGTCCTCGGAGAAGATCTCATACTTGATGAGCATAGTCATCAAGTCGCCACCCGGCAAGAACTCCATCAGCATGTAGAGGAAGTATGCATCCTGGAAAGTGGTGTAAAGCCTCACTACCCAGGGGCTGTCGGATTCGGCAAGGATATCACGCTCTGATCGAACGTGAGCCAGCTGGTCCTTCTTGAACATTTCCGTCTTGATGAGAGACTTCATAGCATAAACCTTGCCATCGCCCCTCTTCTGCACCAGCTTGACTTCTCCGAAAGCACCCTTTCCGATGATCTTGATGGTGTTGTAGTTCTCGGGTTTGTCTTTTGTTCGTAGGAAGCGCAGGTACTGGCCTTCTTTTCTTCCAGCAGTAGACCAAAACTGTTCTCTTCGGGCTGAGCCCTGGCCCGCATCTCCAAGCTTCTGTTCGAGTTCGCTCTGTCTGCAAAGGGGAAATGCACGAGTCAGTCACGCATTCTTACGAGCAAGGGGGGATTTCAGAAAATGGTACCTTTGGTTGCGTTCTCGAGCCCGCTTCACGCTGTCCTTGAAGAAATCGGCGGCGAGGTGGGAGCACTTCTTCTGGTTGCTGTTGGCGCCAGGTCCAAATTTGTCGGGGTTACGCTCAGGCGCGGCCTCGAAGGGCTCGACTGGAACAGCGGTCCGAGTGGGCATGGGAGGGGCATTCATATAGTTGTTGTATCCAGCAGGCTGTCCCGAAGCACCAGCAGTCCTGGGCCTTTGGCCTGGAGAAGGTCCTCGAGCATATTGCTGGGCTCTGGCGGCGCCTCCGAGGTTCTGGTGAGAGAACTGGTGGGCGAGACCCGTGTTGGGGTCGTTGGTTCCCGGAGTATTGGATCGCTGCTGATAGCCACCGCCCTGGTTGTTGGAGTAGTCGCTCACGGCCTGACCTGGGTACTGAGGAGCGTACTGGTTCGGGGGGAAGTAACCCTGAGGAGCATAGCCCTGAGCGTAGGCTTGTTGTTGTTGTTGCTGGTGCTGCATACCGGCGGGAGTGCCAGATGCTGAGGAGAAGACGGGTTGGGGGAACGTCGAGGGGGTGGTGGGATAGGCGTTGCGATCGGAAGCGGCGTGCCTGTCGTTGTTGCCAGCAAAGTTGAGGAATAAACGATTGTTATTCGGATCCATTGCGGAATCGGTCGTCTCGACTCAAGTCGAGCGGGAGGATGGACGAGGAGAGGGGTTGTTGAAGAGGAATGAGCAGCGGGTTTCAGGAGACAGAGACCGACCCGTAGAGACGTCCAGGGGCGGGCAGCGGGCAGTGGGCAGCGGGTAACGGGGGTGGCGACGATGCGAATCGGGAGACTTGGGGGGGGGAGGAAGGACGCTAGTAAGGGAGCCCGTCTGAAGACCGAAGCAAATGGCGGCGGTGGCTTCGTGCTGCGGTGGCCCAAAATGCAGAGATGCAAAGCAAAGAAAAGAAGGGCGAGAAGCAAGGTGGTGTCGTTGAAAGTTGGAGGTTCCCAGGCGGACCTCAATCCTGATGCAGCCAGATGCGAGTCGGTGGGTAAAGCAGAAACGCGAGTCCTTGGTCCCTCCTTCTCAGCTGGGGTCCGAAGTCGAGGGGCTACAAATTGGGGAGGGACGACGGGCGGCTTGGTCCGTTCCTGCCTTCAATCGTCGTTCTTGGTGTGCTACCAGGCGCGCTTGGTAGTTGGTTGTGTCACCGCCCACCGGACCGTGTGACCCCCCCGATGGAAGGCACGAAGTACAGATTACAGCAGCCTTGGCGGTGAGTGGTCGCGCTGAGAGGTACTGTAACCTCGGCGACAGGGAGGGAGGCCCTGGGAGCTCCTTCCCCTGATCTAAAAGATGTCAAATCGGGCAGGCTGCACCTTCTCTCTGCAGGTTGGGCTGCCATCCATCGAGGCCTCAAAATTCTGTGGAAGGAGCATTCACTGAATTATATCCGTGCCACCTTTGGCGGTGTTTCTCGACACCATTCTCGACGCCCAAGACTGAGTCAGTCAGTCACCTCAGCTCACGCTTCCCTTCCCTTGGTCCATCACGCTGCCTCAGTCTCCTTTTATTTACTACAGTTCATACCTGACGAGTAATGATACCTTACTCCAAACTGGTCGTCCTATTCAGACACGTCTCCGTGCAGCTCAGACTGCTCTGCTTCCAAATTACTACTAACTTGGGCCAACAGCAGCTTTTCTCTCGAGCCCAACAACCTCGCCTCCCAGCAACACAGTGACACGGCCTCCCCCAGTGCAATCTCGAGACTGCGTTTCAGGGAGATCCCAGCACGACTCGACGACGCCCGGCTACTCGCACTCGAATAACCGTCTCAGGGCCCTCCAGATCCATTCAAAAACCCCGCCCCGTCGCTTCCCCGGAGGAGCCAGAGCCTCAGGTCAACCTGCGGCCTGCGGCATCATCTTTATTATTAGCCCGTCCGCTACATATACCCGTTCGCGTTTGCACTCTCCCGTCGAAACAGCGTGCCCCTGAGTCACGGTGAGCGGCGGCAGTGAATGCAGCACAAATAGGTGCGTCCAAGCAGCTTCAAAGACACCATCCCGAGAAGGCATTTGCTCGCACGATGCCATGCCATCGGCTGGAGTTATCCCTGCGTCCACGCCTTCTTTCGTTTCCGTCCTTGCATCCGCAGCCCGTGCTTCCCACATGGCAGCCCATGGGTGTACGAAGGGTCCCCCTTTCACACAGGCCGTCATCTCGTCTCGCTTTGTGTGTGCTCTCGAGGTTTTATTGTCTCACTCTTCTCTCGTCGGTACAGCAGAGGAAAACCAATGTCTTGATTTGACGCAATATTATCTTGAGGGTAGACTTCCGCGAATATGGCCGCCGTAAAGAACTAGAAGAGTTCATCGGACAGTCTCACATGCAAGATGCTATGCGAATATCCAGCACGCGGATATCATAAAGTCGCTGACCGGGGTCTCGTCATAAAAAAGTTCTACAGAAGCCCAAGTCGTGAATCGGCGGGATGACGATGCTCGAGGCCATGGCAAAAAACGGTAACTTCTCGCTTCTTTCCTCATTTCGCCTTCAAATATAGTGGTCATCGTAAGATCAATACCTAGGGCAAGTGAGGAATCTCAATGAAGTCTGGAAGAGTTGAGGAGCTATGCCTCGGCGATTATGTATTTCCATATCCGAGCTTATCGGCCTCGGGTGGCTCTTATCGCAGCCAATTTTTTTCCCAAAGCCCGCAACGATCACTCCACCAGCCAGCTCGAGGCCGATCGCTCATCCGGGGACACAGTCCAATCCATCGACTATTGCCTTTCCTTCAGGCTTATAGAGTCTCGTCACGGCTCCCGTACAGA
Source organism: Thelonectria blattea (assembly GCA_024115155.1). Taxonomy (NCBI): domain Eukaryota; kingdom Fungi; phylum Ascomycota; class Sordariomycetes; order Hypocreales; family Nectriaceae; genus Thelonectria; species Thelonectria blattea. The sequence goes on from JAMQMW010001809.1 coordinate 18,797, forward strand.
CAATTCCCGCCATGGCCGAGTCTCAACCTCCCGCGCAGCCCGCCGCGGCGGCTGGCGCAACCTACAAAGCTCCCACCCCTCCGAAACCGCCCAACCCGGTCCTCAAGATGATGGGCCTGCCGAACCTGCCCCGGAAGCTGCCCTCGCGCAACTGGATGATCTTCTGGGCCATCACGGGCTCCATCTCCGCCGCCGTCATCTACGACAAGCGCGAGAAGAAGCGCGCCACGGCCAAGTGGCGCCAGGTCGTCGCTCCCCTCGCCAAGGAACCCATCGGCTCCTGCAGCCAGCTCCCCCGAAAGTTGACCATTTACCTCGAGGCGCCCCCCGGCGACGGCCTGCGCACCGCCCAGGACCACTTCATCGAGTACGCCAAGCCGGTGTTTGCTGCGTCCGGGCTGGATTGGGAATTCGTCCAGGGGAGAGAGCAGGGCGATGTGAGAGCGGCCGTGGCCGAGAAGATTCGTCGAGCGAGGAGAGAACAAGAGCGACCCGACGACGAGTCATTAAAGACGGAGCAGAATGCGGTCGAGGACATGAGGAAAAAGATGGGTCTGCCCGAGTACGAGGGCCTCAAGGGCGACGTCGTCTTTGGGCTACACGCTTGGAAGGAGTACGTGCGAGGACTACACGAGGGCTGGCTTGGACCTCTCGACGCTCCCGCGTTATCAGAACTGGACCCGAAGCCAACCGTCCCCGTCCCCGAAGTCACCCCCGTCGAGGCCACCTCCGTCACGGAGCAGACTCCCGAAGGTGACAAGCCCGCAGAGAAGCCAGAAGAAAAGCCAGAGGACAAGCCCGAGGAGAAGAAGGAAGAAGAAAAGAAGAAGAGCGAGCGCCCCCCTCAACCCCCTCCCTACAACCGCCCCGAAGACTACGCCTCGGCAAACCTCCCCGCCCAGATCCCCTTCGAGCTCCAGCCCTCCAACCCCATCGTCTTCCCCCACCGTCTCGGCTTCCGGCACACCTTTGTCCGCCTCGGCCGCTTCTTCAACCGCCGCAAGCTCGCCGACGAGGTCGGCCGCGAAGTCGCCGCCATCTGCTTCGCCGCCTCTCCCCGCGAGTGGCGCCAGCTAGACGGCAAGCTCGAGCAGGACGTGGTGCTCGCCCACGAGGAGCACGACTGGCCCAAGTCGGTGTGGAAGGATGAAGAGGACGAGGGAACCGCCGAGGAAGGCGTTCCCAAGGTGCCCGCGCTGCCAAAGGAGAAGATTTGGACGTCGGCTATGACGCTCGACTCGCGCCTCACGCAGCGCATGCGGCGGTTTGAGAGCAACGCTGATCTCGACGCCCGGGCGGCCGCCGTCGTCGTGCCCGAGGAGATGGTCGAGGGATGGATCAAGGGCAGCTTCCGCAGCGTGTGGCGATGGGGCGTCGCTTCGTGGACGGCGAAGCCCATGCGTCCCAACGTGGGTGATGTCAACAGCGATGAGTAGGCGAGTCTTCTTCTTCTTCTTCAACGGGAGAGAGACGAAGGGGTGAGGGAGAGAGTTGCTGGAACCAAAAACGTTGTTTTGTGTACGTGTACTATATCGGGTCAGTGGATGTAACGACATGTCCTATCACGGTAACGAAAGGCTTTTTGTATATCATTGTCATACTAGGAGGAGGCAAGGGTGCTGGATAGAGCGAGGGAAGATTCATGTTCCTATATGTATTGTATTCTCGACATTATTTTACTCCTCTTCACGAACGAGCCCCAATCGTAGCCAGGAGTGAACACGTCGTCGACACGTAAACCAACGTACACGGTGCCTCCGACATGGCACGTCTAATCAGAGTCCGAATCACTCCCATATCCCACCAAGGCCAAAGCCTTCTTCTCCGGAGGCTTCTTCTCCACCATCTCTTCAGCCTTCTTCTTAACCTCCTCCTCCTCCCCCTTTTCCTCCTTCATCCCACCACCATCCCCCTCCCCAGCACCACTCGTCCTCCTCCTCACTACCCCCATCCCCATCCCCTTCCCCTCCCTCTCCCTCTCCCTCGCCCTCTTCCGCTTCCTCCCAACTTCCCACTGCTCGCCCCCACCGCCATCAGCATCCTCAACGCCCTCCGCAGCAACAGCCTCGCCAACATCCTTCTTCTGCTGCTCCCGAAACGCCTTGAGACCCTGCTCGACCTCCCGCCTCGCAGCATCCTCTTCGGCGCGCTGCTTGGCGCGCACCTCGTCCAGGAACTCAATCTCGTCGTCGTCCAGCGCGCGGAACTGGTTGCACACCTTGCTCGCTTCTTCAAAGGCAGCTTGTTTGGCAGCTAAACTCACATACCCCTTGTCAGCTTCTTGTTCTCCCTCTGCTTTCACCCACCAAACGACAAGAAAAAAACAAACCTTTGTTCGCCTGCAGAATATCGTACAAACTCCTCTCATTCTCCCCCGTCGCCGCCTTGACGCGCGCTTCCTCGCGCCGACGCCGCTCCGCCTCGAGTTCCTGCTGCACCGCCTCCCACTCCTTGGACCGCGCGCCGTGGTGCAGTGGCTTCGCGGCTGCGTTGCTGTTGCTTCCTTCGTTCCCCGGCGCGTCCTTGGAGACTTCCCCGCTCGCGCCAATGGTGCCCGCGGAGACGAACCGGCCAGACATGGTTGCAGGTTTGTGTGTGTGCAAAGGTGGGAAAAGAAAGGGGGATGGAGGGGTGACGATGATGACGATGGGCCACGGAAAATGGATGGGTGCCAAAGTTAACAGGCACCGGCCCGCGGGAGGCGATATGAAGAAGGCGGTCTATCCAATGCACTGGCGAATATAGAAACGAATTGACTCCCAGCGGAAGGACAATGGATGTGATATGACCTGCTATTTACGAAAGTTAAGCACTCGTGCAGCAACCTTGGTTCTGATGATGAAGACACCACAGTGGTTTTCCGAAAATCAGCCGCGGCAGACAGAAATGGAAGCTGGGACAAAGTACGCATCCAAGTCTCTCGTCTTCACCAGCAGATTCAAGGATTCATCAAATTCACGTCAAAGGAAATATACAAGTGCGTGTGACTGATTTCATTTTTGTTTGTTTCTCAAGGAGGATCAAGTGCGAGAAGATCTGCTTTTAAACGAAGCATGCCAACACCAACGTGGCTCTCGTCTGAATTCCGAACCTGATAACTTGCCAGTCCCAAGTCCATCCGAAGCAGGCTCAATCAAATAATGGCCTCTTCGAGGGTACAAGCCCTCATCCCTGCAAACCAACTTTTCCGTCGCTTGGGCTGTGAGGCGCCTTGAGCTCGACAAGCAACGTGAAGAAATCGTCATCCAAGTCAAGTCGGGCTCAAGACGAACAAATCTCTCCTAAATGTACTGCCATTGCTCTCGAATCAAGTCGCCCCTAGATCCAGACCCAAATCGTTCCATGGATATCATGAAGAGAAATCAGATGCTGTAAGCCTCGTGACAAACCACGCCGAAAACGCGTCCCCATTAACCGATGCGAAGAAGCAGACTTCCGAATAGAGCCCCTCTCTACCAAATGCCGACCGTTGGAACACAGCGTTCTAATACCGTGAAAAGAGAAAGAAAGAAAAAAAAAAAAAAAAA
>JAMQMW010001809.1:22397-33393 GCA_024115155.1 Thelonectria blattea
AGGGTCCAAGGCAAAAAAAGCAAAAGGGCAATACATCAGCCCCAAGATTGAGAAGAAAAGAAGAACCATTCCTGATATCCCCCGTTTTGCCCGCTGAAACAATGCGTGACCCCGTCGTGTAATCCCTTTTTCGTGTGCAGAAAAGACGCCTCTGCCACGCCAAAAAACCGAAACATAAAAGAGCAAAATATATACTATCCCCAAATTGAGGTTGATTGTGTGCCGTGCCTCAAAGTAGTCCGCTCGAACTCCGTGAGGGGTGAGGATTCATCGTGATGAAGCCGTCGACGTGACCCTCTGGGGACTCGGGAAGAGAAGACGACGTGGACTAAGCAAAAAAGACGAGTCCACGTCTCCAAGTCGTAGCGCACAAAAGAAAGACGAAAGTGAGCGGCCGCGGCACGCTGACCACCATCCGTGGTCGTAATTTTCATCTGATCGCCGATACACCATTTTTCTAGGTTGCCAGAACCGGATCCCGAATGATGCGATCCATCGCCGCCAGTTGGCCAAGACATTTCTCTCTCCAAAAGAGACCATGTCTGTTGCGTCGATGTCGTGGGTCGCAAGGATCAATCTGGGGAACGCCAGATGTCGGATGAAGACGTAAAAGCCGCGTATCTATCGAAGCCGAACCGTATAAGATGAGCCGGGAAAAAGAAAAAGAAAAAAAAGGAAACCAAAAAACGCCGTTCGAATCCATTATTGAACGTATACCAAGGAGAACATGCCGCGGGGATGGCGCGGGTCTTTGATGTTGTGGGATGGCAAGACGCTCGACTGTGGGAGCTGTCTTCCAAGGCCCACCAGGCCTCTCCTGAATGCCATATAGTTGGGAAAGAAAATCCTGAGAATGATCCGCCGAAAAGGTCATCGTGTGTGAACAATTTTTGTCGTGCTGGGTATCTGAAGATGCGAATTTATCGTTCTCGGGATGTGCGTAAAAGAAAATCATAGCCGTAAACTAAAATCCCTGACTTTTGTGTTGAAAAACCAAAGCCCTCGAAAAAGAGGACCATTAAGCATCCCTAAGGATGGAAGAGATTGATCCCTTATCCCATAACAGGCTGGCTGTAGCCCTGGGACATGAAGTAGGGAACTTGCTGCTGCTGCTTCGCAACATCCACGCATTGACCGCAGCTGCCATCAGCGACACCGTTCTCCCACATGTTGTGGCCGTACGAGTAGTGACCGCTGTGGCTGTTGTGTCGAGATTGGTAGTAGTTGCTGTAGGCAGGAGGTTGTTGGAACCGACTGCTGTACTGGGCAGTGGCTTGAGAGAACCACTCGTTGTAGTGAGCGTTACTGGAAGTGGCCGACATGGCATAGTCGGGCGTGCCGTAGCCGGAGTCGGGAGGAGTGAGAGGAGCGCTCCATGGGTTTTGGTTCCAGCCAACCTCGCGTGAGCGGTAGGTGTGGGGCTGTTGCTGTTGAGCCTTGATCGCCTGGTAGTGTTCGTACTCGGCAACCTGCTCTCGGAGGTAGCGCGAGTGGGGAGAGGTGCGGTGTTGACCGTTGTATCTCGCCAACTCGGTGTTGATGGCGGGCACGAGTGAAGTGAGTCTGTCGCGGCTGGCCTGAGCAGCCTGCTCCTTCTTCATGTTTCGCCAGTTGCGCCAGTTGTCAAGCCAGGCCTGGTAGTCCTTGCTCAGGTCGAGGTTGACATAGAGGCGCCAGCCCATGGACTGAAGCCACTCGCTCTCGAGAACGTTGAGCTCAGAAACAGCGATGCCGCTGACTTCGGACCAGGAGCGGTTCTGAAACGTGTTGTCATCGAGAAACTTGCTGCCCAGGAGAAGCGACACGGTCAGGTATCGCCAAACCTGCCCTTCGGAGGCCTTGTAGGGAACTTGGCCCTGACCCTTCAAAGTGTTGATCCTCTTGGCAAGGTAGTTCATGCCCAGAAGAATGGTGGTACTCGGAAGTCTCGTCGAGGTGAGGATCTGAGCGACAAACTTGCGGAAGGGAGTGGTGATCGGAGCATCGGGGGTGACAACTCGGGTCGCCATCTCGGCAACATAATCGGCCATCATGTCGACCTCATAATCGAGGACGGCACACACGCCACCGGGCATTTTGACGGTATTTGGGGGGGACCGACGAAGATCGGACAGCGACCTTTGTCGGAGAAGAAGCGTGGAGCACAAAAACGAGCTGTGAGCAAATGCCACAGCAAAGTTCGTTCGTGTGCCGGAGAGGTGTCGTGAGAGCGAAGGGGCGTGAAAGAATGGCGCGGGTTCAGTAAACGAACTGGGCCATTAACGGTGCTCTGGTGATGTCGTGTCGGGTGATGATGTAAACAAGACTGACGATGGGATATTCGGAGCTAGGAATATCGAGACTCGTGATCGACCGGTCAAGGCGACGTGGTGTTCAATACTCTCGTGGTGGTCCGAAAAGTCGAAATTGGCAATAGACCCTTCTAGAAAGCTGAAGATGGGAGAACTAGAAACCCTGAAAAGTTAGTCGGGAGCTCTGGATGATGTGCAGTGCGGTCGCGGCGTCGTGAAAACAGATTCGAGCTTGAACGAGGAGTTTGTTGGCGGTGGTTTGTTTTTTATTGAGGGGCAGACGAGAACGTGGCTGTGGCCATTCGGTTGACTCGAGGGTTTTCGGGATTTCGGCGCGCAGACGGTCGATCAGGGTGCGATGTGCAGTGGGTGCGAAGTTCAGGTGGCGGGAGCGCGCAGGTAACGGCAATCGAAGACTAGAAAAACATGCGAGATACTCGGAATAAACTTACCAGAAGAAAGAAAGCGGATGGTAGTTGCGGGTGGACGGGGAGAGAGAGAGAGAGAGAAAGAGATTGTGAGAGGGAGAAGGACCCGGGACTGTGAACTCCTGAGGGCGCTGAAAAAGGGATGTCGAGATGTCGGTACGTGAACGACGAAACACACACAAGACCCTTGGGTGAACAACAGTGACCTGCACCAGGCGAGCTGGAGAGGACGGGAAGGAAACTCGCGCGAAAAAGAACCAGAACCCTGACGTCGACGAACGGCAAAGAAAGCGTTCGTGATCGATGCTTGTCGAGGATTTGGCGGATTCGGTTTTTTGTCGTGGAGGAGAGGGAGATGAGGGATGAAGCGGGAGGGAGGGAGAGGGAGCGAGAAAGGATGAGGAGAGAAGAGGATGATGAAAAGGACGAGGGAAAGAATGGAGATAATGGGGAGATGGGGATGGAGGGTGCGGAGGAGAAGGAGGGTGTGCGCGAGGTGGCCAGGAAAACGGCCCTGGAAGAGAGCGTTCAGGGCACTGGCGAAGGCAAAGACAAACTGGCAGAGGGAAAAGCAGCCAATGAGGAGGGGGCGTGGTGGAGGAAAGAACGGGGTGAGTGAATCTTGGGAGGAGGAGGTGACGGTGGTCTGTGGTTGTGGTCAGTGGCCTGTGGCCTGTGGTCTGTGGAGCGACTTGGAAAACGGGTCTTCTTTAGCCCTGGCCCAGGAAGGCATGGCATGGCATGAGGGACGGCATGGGTGAGTGTCGAGAAAGAATCGAGAGACGGAGAGTCATGGTTTGGGTGGGTGGGTGGCATGGCATGGGCTGGGATTAGCAAGCGTGGGAGCGGGCGAGCCAGAAGAAGCACCCGCCAGCCCGAGTGACTTCCAACGCAACGGGTCGGCGGGCAACCGCTCTGGAGACAACGAGAGACTGGGAGACTGATTTCAGTGGGGGGATGATGCATCGAGTGGCCCGTGCGGAGTGGACACGGACACAGGCACTGTGGACAAGGGCAAAGGCCGCAGGCAACGGATGCCAATCTCAGCCAATGAGGAGCCGAGCGGCAACGACAAAAGGCGGGGCCCTCTCTCGCAGACAAGGAAAAAAAGCGAGGGCAGGACTCGTTGAGTGAGACACTGCAGGGGAGCCACACTCCCACCTCCCACCACTTCCTACCCTCTTCCTACCACCTCCCACCACAACCACCGCACCAGTGGCCCAATCCCGTCCCGTCTTGTCCGCTCCAGCGAGAGAAGGTCGCGGCGGTTACTTCGTTCTTCTTCACTCGTCGCTGAAGATTTTTGTCGCTTTCACTACTGCACCCCTCTCCACCCTGTTTCCAGTCCAGCGCCAGACGACGAAGAACGAAAAAAAAAAAAATTTAGCCCCAGCAGTCATCCCGGCCCAGCCCCCAGCCAGGCCCCGAGTACAGATGATGGACATCCAAGGTCCCCTGACAAGGAACGCTTCTGTGCGCTGAGCCGCTGTATTACCGCGTACGCACTGCGTACCTTGGACGAAGTTGGCTTGTCGGACGCTGCTCTCAATCAAGTATGGCCCATCGTGGCCCCATGATTGCTTCCATTTGACGGGCTACGGAACGTCAAGGACCTACGAATACGTACTTACGGGTACAGCCTGGGCTGACCACGTACACAGGTCGAGCGCCCGTATTCCTCTCCGTCAGCAGTGCCAACTTTGACAAAGAGTTTCCCATTTAGGGCCAGGCAGACGAGCTGGAGATGGAGGCATCCAGCCGGACAACCCGATGAAGCTCTGTTTCCAAGGACCGACCGACCGTGAACGAGTTTGCAAGTCGGAGAAACAAAGCGAAAATGGACGGGTGCCTTGGATCGCGAGGGACTTCTCTGGACCCTGTTCGCCTGCACGCCGTCAAAGTACCCGACAGTCGGCGGTAGTCCGGGGGGTCGGATTCCTTGGAGGCTTTTTTTTTCCCTCACTCTGGCCGTCGTCTCCTCGGGGGCGGTGGCTCCTCTTCACGCCTCCTGCCGATGAAGGTACCCTTGGCAGACCCTGGGCCGTCGAACTCCGGGGCTGTGGACACTATTTCTGGCCATCGAGCCACTCAGATCATCAAAATCATAGCCTCTCTTGGGTTGCTTTGGGCAGACGCCGGCTGGAAAGTCTTGGAGGGGGCGAGCAGACCTGGCACTCCACCGACCCGAAATTCAGCATGGGGAGTGGATGGCATGGGAGGAGTCTCAATCGCGTCCATCCATTCAGAAGAAGTCGCTACTCATCTCGACTTCTCCAGATTGAACACTACTGCAGTGCATCCATCGTCGAGCTCGTCTCATGCTGCAGGAAGCGTCTCGAGACTACGGAACGGCTAAAGACCATCTGGAGGTTGGGTGGGATCCATGAGCCTTTTCGACGAAAACAGAGGGCAATACGACGCAGCATCCAGATCGTCCTGCGTGGTTACTTTCCGGGCTGGTCCTGCAGCTCTCTGCTGCGGTAGGTACCTACAGTACCAGCAGGTACGGAGTACAGTACGGCACGAATCAATGGACTTTTTGAGCTGAACTGTCCATCCCCTTTTCTGGCCACAACTCTCTGTTTGGCCTGATGCAGAGAAGGAGGCTGATACACAACTTGTGTGCGTCGACTGTCAGAGTCTAATAATAAGGTGGTCGGTCGGCGGCGGCGAGCCAAACGGCCTGCTGGTAGTTCTCCGTGCAGACTCCTTTTCATCGCACCGTACAAGCCACCCATGTTTTTTTCTGTGGGCGCTGGGGGCAGCACGTTGAACCCTTTGCGTTTGCCAGGATTGCCCCTTCTCTTTCTCGGAGGCTCCTTGGCTCCTTCTCGGGGCCCCCTTTTGGAAGGCGAGGGTCGGGACGTCTCCTTCCCTCCCAGCTCCCAGCTCCTTCCCAACATCCCAAGCGTGCGTCACTTGCTGCACAATTTGCTGCACAGTGGCCAATGGATGTGCAGTTCTGTGAGGGCCGGGGGCTTGGAGGACGTCACCACTCACCCGTCGCCAGCCAAATGGAAGCCCTGGAGCCTTTTTTTTTTTCTCACACAAACACTGTGGCCACCACACAGAACCTGGAAATGCTCAGGGCTGTCTGTGCGGTTGACGTCAGGCAGGTACATTCGAGTCGCCTCTCTTCGTTTTCGAGGCTTCCTGATCAGGTCGTGGATTATCCCACCTCGTCATCATTCTTCACACGAGGCATCCCGTAAAGGTCACACCCATCCATCCATCAATCGAACCTTTTGGACATCTGGCGTCATGCGCATTAATCATCAAATCTCCATCAAGGCGAGACAGCGTCCGAATAGGAAATGAGCCACCCCCTTCGACGAGTTCACTACTGTAGGTACGAAGTTCATACGGATACTCGAGCGCGTCTCCCAGGTTATGGTTGAGTCCTAGCAACATAACAAAGAAGAAATCAACATCAACAAAAACACGATGCGCCTCCGGCAGAGCACGGTCGAGATGTACAAAGTACACAGTACGAAGACGGGCAGTTATTATTCGCACATCAATCGTCTCGAGCCCCTAGTTTCCTCCCTCGAGTCGGGTGATGGGGTGAAATGAGGAAGGGGTGGCCACTTAGCCTTCGAGGTGTGCTTCCAGAAACCCTTGGCATGATGAGGGGGAAAATTGTCTCTGGAAGCTCTCGTGTCCGGCCGTCCATGCCCATCATGATACGTGCTGCCGACAGCCAAAACAGAAGGGGACCACCGCCCGCAGGGATTTCACACGCCGTCGATCAGTCCTCACCGTTCCCAAGGCCGGACAGGGCCCAGGGGCAAAGACCTGGCCTGGCGCCGTCGATTGTGCGCTAAGATTCGTCGAAGCTCCTTCACCCGTCACGCTTCTCTGATGAAGCCAGCCCCAGCTGGACTGCGCAGTCTGCGCTTCGCACTGCGCCGCCCAGGCAAGCCGACGGGGCTTCGACAGCCCGCTGCACGCCAGGGACGCAGCGGCCAACGAGCCAAAGATGGGGTGGTTTGCACCTGGAGATGGATGTGCTGCCTCGGTCTCGAATCCTCGCTTGCCGGCACGAGGCGACAAAGCCCGAGCCACGACAGAGTGTCAGAGGCAAAGAATATCTCGCGTGTCAGCAATAAGCAAGATGGAAAGAGTGCGTACGGATACTTCGTATGAAGTACGAATATCATGTCAGAGAAGCGTATGGCTCGCCGCTCAGCTTCATCACCTCGCTCAGCCCAGAAGTTGGCAGCAGCGGGGACTGACGGTGATGGCTTCGCACGAGAAAGGCTTCCCATTCGCTCGACAATGCACCTGCACAGGACCGATCTTATCCTCCTCCTCTGCTCGTGGTTGCAGCCCTCATCGCTCATCACTTGTGTCTTGTGGCACCCCAGATGGAGAAGGCGGATGGAAATGCCTCACAGGAGGTCCGCAAAGCATGGCGCACACCAGCGAGACCCCTTTGCTTCGGGCGAGTGGTTTGCGTTTCTGCTGATCAGAGAGAGTCCCATCACGGCTCACCATCCCCAGGTTGTTCACCGCCGCTCTCCTCACTCACACACACCCACCAGCCAATGATCAACATCTCTCCTGACCATCCCAGCTCGACCAAAAAGGGAGATTAGAGGTCCGCAGGGGCGAGGCAGGCCTCAGGCGCATCAGATTACCGGCCAATAGCGCGGCGCGCCAGGAGATTTGATTCATCAACGGCTCTTCCTCTCCGTCTCAGCCAAATTGCCATCAGGCAAATGCCATTGTGGTGAAATTCGTCAGAGGTAACACCACGTCCCGCGCAAGTGATGAAGCAGTGCCACGCGTGTGGTTGCAAGCCTCGTCGACATTCAAATGCATGTCAAGTCTCGGGTTAATAGCACGGCACAACACGGCGTGGGAATGCGTCTCAGATGCTCAGATGGGTCAATCGAGAAAAGGCTTCTGTTGTCAGTTCCTCTGCAGAGATCGGAGATGAAGAAAAGGCATTTCTGCACGAGGACGGAGCACGAATGCGACTGCAATTCTGCATGGGCAAGTCTCGATGCAACCAATCCCTTGCTCTAGCTTCAGGGTGCAACTCGATCAAATTAGAGACGCGACCACCCAACGGCTGACGTGCCGTGGGCGAAAATAACATCCAGAGCCGGCTCTGGGGTTGAAGGAAGACACTCCAATCAAAACAAGGAGCCAAACAAAAACATTACTCGGCGGCCGAGCAGCAACAGGCATGGCTGACATGTACGGATATTTCGCCTCACAAAGTTGTTCATGCCACCCTTGACAGAGGCGGGCTGAGCTAACATGACTGACCACGGGATCCGTCTTTCTGTGTTAGTGACACGGGTGTTTAGAATGGTACGAGCAGCAGCGGGAATGCTCGGTAGGCCTTCGTGCCGGGAGGTATCCTCAACGGCAAGACATGTTCCCCATGAACTGCGAGGACAAGGTGGACGAACTCGAACCGGGGAGAGTCCCAATATAACGAAAAAGGAACAATTCATTTCATCGACAAGGCATCTCTCCAAGGCTCCGGGCGCCCTCCAGGGTTCCGTCAGGTCCGGCTACCCGAGAGGCCGGGCCAAGTAGCGGCGAATAAGGGCGGCAGAATTGACAAGCCCTCGTGGTGTGAGTGTCCACTAATTAGACGTACCCCCGGACTGAGACTCGGCATCAAGATGTTGGAGAGGAAGGGTCAGATCAGCAAAGTGCCCGTCATCTTCATACCAACGGGAGCGGGAGGCGAGTCTCTACCAATGAAGGGAAGAAGGGGCCAGGGCGGGAAGGGCTCGGACGCGACAGCGAGAGGTTCGTGACGTGGACCAGTTCGAGAGGGCTGAACAAGTATCAACGGGCGCCTCGAGCAGGGACGGATACAGTACGGCACAGTACTTGACTGTCCATGTGCTACCTCGGCGGGACCTTTTTGGGTGGCAAAGGGGATGAGGCGGCAGCGAAGAGAGAGAGTCTCTGTGATGAGTCTCTCTGACGAGTCTCCCTGGTGGCTGAAGAGCGTCAAGTGACAACCAAAAATCCTTTCACACACAGAAAGAATTGGTGGTGGTGGGCTAGGAAAATGGGCAGGCCGGGTAACGCCACGTCGGAGCCCAACCCAGTCCGGCGAAGGAGGAAGCAACTTCTCTTGTGTCAAGTTTTGGACTAGAGACATCTCTAGCACCGGTATTGCCTGCATGTCGCCCGATCTCGAAGGTGGAGCGACAGAAAAAACGATGCAATCTTTCACACCGCAACGAGTTATTCGCAACTTCAACGGCAGCCAATGCTAGCAGGGCTTACTCGCGTGACATGGCATGGCCCTCGGCTCCTCGTTGGGAGAGGCACTCGAGGCTCGCCCTGGACCGAACGTGTTTACTGTTCTTTGCCTTTTTTGGCGACGACGGCTCGAAGACGTTTTCAAGTACCGGCGCCGGGCTTGAGGTGCATGGCCAGCAGCCAGCCCGTCGTTCACACAATCTGGGGTCCGTCTCCATGATGAGCGAGTCACACATGACATGGCAAGTCTGCTTGATAGGTGGTGGTGGTGGTGGTTGGGCATTTCGAATTGTGCCTGGCTGCACCCAAAACGGCCAAGGTGCAAGTCCGATTCCCCGTTCGGAGTCTCGCGGGATTGGACGAATGGTGAAGAACCGCCCGCAGATGGATGCAGGAGGAAGGCGGGTGCATGTGCATGCAGCGCTTTGCCCTCTCGATTGCCCTTTGCAGAGGCGGTGAGTCTTTTTGCTTACCTCGGAGAGAGGTCAAAGTCACGGGTGCCTAGCAAGTTAGACGCCCGAGGTGACTGACTCTTGAGGTGCCTTCTTTCACTGCTACCCTGCAGCGACTCGCCGTGGCACCGGGACCATGGATGACTGACTGGGCCTCTTGTCCGGGGAGAGAGAGAGATGTGACAACGACCAACGGTCGACAGGTTGACGATGCATGGTCACCTCGTGGGCGCGTCTACCTGGAAGCCTTCCATCATCTCCCCGGATTCCCGGCGGAACGGGCGCCAGACTCCTTTCGTCAGTCAGTCACAGCCCGCGTCTGATGATTCTCATCGGTTGGGGTGTGTCCCTTTTGTCCATTTCCATGTATCGGTCAGGTCAGGTCAGGCAGGCAGACAAAGCAGTCAGTCAGTCACCCAGTCAGTCAGCCAGCCCTTGGTCCCAGGCGTCATCATGCATCTGCATCTTTTGGACCTCTCTCTCTCTCTCCCTCTGCATGTGGTGTGCATGCATGCATACGAATACGTCCCGAGAGGAGAGAGGCTCCGCCACCGAACATTGGCCCGCCTCGTCCCATTTCCCTCGAATCCGTCCGTCATGTCTCCTCTTCTCGCTCTCCGGAGTCACATCTTGGACTTTTGCCTCACCGGAACGGGCTCCCCGTCGTTGCATCTGGAAGCTGGATTAATGATGTTTCTTCCATGACGGCCCCCGGGTCATCCATCCATTCATTCTCTACCGGTTTTTTCTTCTCTTGGCCTCGACTGAAGATTGAACGTGCTCGACGCGCCGGTTGTGGCGAGCACTCTTTCGTCAGAGACGGGAGAGGAATCGATAGCTACACGTAGTAGCCTTCGCATACGAGCCTTCCTTCACAGGGGTTTGCCCGCCGCGAGAAGCAAACTGTTCCTACTGTATGTCGATCGCCGGCCACCTCAACCTGCGATCCCACGGCAGTTGCTCAAGACGGCCTCCGTCCGACTCTCGGACCGGGGATATATCCAAGGGAGGAGGCTCGACACTCTTGGGTGCCGCCGCGTGGCATGTCTATTCGCGAACCTGCCTTCGAGCCCATGATGAGGGCTATGTATGCGGCATTACCAGCCCACATCCCGCTTCTTCGCTCGGCACATGTAGAATGTTTGCCGCCCTTTGCACGTCCCTCGACCTCTGGTGGTTGTAACCCAGTAAACGGCATCGGCAAGGTATTTTTGGGTGCCGCTAGCTATGCAAGCGGCAGGGAGGCGAGGCACAGCAAAAAAAGGGAAAAGAAAGCAACAAGAAGCAGTGCCCGCAAAGACGGACGGGCTCTGGCTGCATGCATGATGGCTGTCCACCAGATCAACCTGCAGACCAGACGCTCCAGAGTCCAAAGGGATTTTGGCCCTTGCTTTTTTCTTTCTTCTGCTTTCCCTTGTTGGTCTGGCCCCCTCCTACCGGGGAAGGGAAACATGAGGCCCGTCATGATCAAACCATCGTCGACGTCAGATTCAACTTTTTTTTTTTCTTTTTCTTTTCCCTCACTCGTCTCCGTACCCTTTATGAGCTCAGCTCTCTAGCTCTAGGCTTAGTACTCCAGGACCCTCCT
>JAMQMW010001814.1:0-17114 GCA_024115155.1 Thelonectria blattea
TTCCCTCCCTACTAGCACCCTTCGCACAACCCTCACCAGCTTTCATTGTGTCCACATCCCGCCCTCCCACACTCGATATCCTTGCCTTCCTTGTTTTGGGGAAAGGAGGCTTTGGAGAGGGCCGAGGGGGCGAAGGCGTCCATGTGGATTTGCGTGAGGAGGGGGACGTCGTCGAGGGTTGCTGGGCGGATGGAGATTTGAGACATTGTGGTGGTGATGTTCGTGATGGAGTCGTGATGGTGGTGGTGGTGGTGATAGTCGTGATGGAGTCGTGATAGCAGTAGTAGCGGTGTATCAAGTCGACATCAATTCGTCACTGCTTTGGAAACAATACAGTAGAAAAAGGCCAATTCAATCAAGAATAAACCCTCGACTGAACAATGGCCATCACCTTGAAAGAAGAACAAAGTGCCTCTCCCCTTCCCTGCGGGGTCTGGACAAATAAATATGCACGCTGACTCCAGGCTGCAACATTCGACCTCCTCTCATGCATGAGCCCAACCAAAAGTCGTCGACCTCTTGTCAAGTACCTACTAATATTGGTATATTCCCCGCCATGTGGACTGCATGCATGGCTTCTGTCTGTTCCAGCTATGAAATTCCCAAATGTGCTCCCATATGAATCCTTAAACGCCAAACCAATCGACTGCAGGCAGCATTTCTCCTCATCTTACAACGCCTTGACAGACTGGAAAAACGGATTGGCCAACAACTCCGAGTTCCCCCCAACCAACTCCTTGAGCGCCGCCACCTTTTCCTCCTGGCTCATATCGTCGCTAACCCTGGCCTTCCACTCGAGCAGCACCTGCTTCAACATGGCGCTCCCCTGCTCGACGTCCTCCTTTCCGTAACTCAGACCCAGGTCCTCGTGCTTGGTGGTAAAGTCCTCCAACTCGTCAGCCTTCCGCTTCGCCATGCGCACCACCTTGTCCGGGAAGCGCACCAGCTCCGCCACGTGGATGCCGAAGCTCTGGTCGCACACGCCCGGCGCCACCTTGTAGAGGAGCGTCACCTCGCGCTTCTCCTTCTCGTCGTCGCCGCCCGTGCCGCTGATGTGCGCCGTGACGTGCAGGTTCTGCACCTGCGGGAACTGCTCCGCCAGCGCCGTCAGCTCGTGGAAGTGCGTCGCGAACATGGCGAAGCACCCGACCTCCTTGACGATGTGCTCCGAGATGGCCCACGCCAGCCCGAACCCGTCGTACGTCGACGTCCCGCGACCGAGCTCGTCGATGATGATGAGCGACTCTGACGTGGCCGACTTGAGAATGTTCGCCGTCTCCAGCATCTCCGCCATGAAGGTGGAAACGCCCTTGAGCTGGGAGTCGCTGGCTCCCACTCGCGCGAGGATCGAGTCGAAGATGGTCAGTTCCGCCTCGGCACACGGCACGAAGCATCCTATCTGCGCCATGAGTGCCACCACCCCCGCCTGACGAATGTACGTCGACTTGCCGCCCATGTTGGGACCGGTAATGATGAGGAACGACGACTTGTCACGCGTCAGCTCCACATCGTTGGTAATGAATTGAACGTCATCCTGCAGCTCCATGCACGGGTGGCGCGTCTCCTTGAGGACCGTCTGCCCCTCACCGCGCGGGTGCATCTTGGGTCGAACGTAGGGTTCCGGAGCGTGGACCGAGGCGTGCGCGAGAGACACGATAACGTCGAGATGGGCGATGACGCCTGCGAGTCGCTCGAGCACCGGGCAGTACGAAGACGCCACCTGAACCACTTCGTGCACGAGGCTGCTCTGCGTGCGGTTGTAGTTTTGCGAGAGCTGATCGTGCTCGCGACGGTACGCCTGCAGCTTCTTCGTGGTAAAGTAGACGCCGTTCTTCTGCGTCGAACACTCCTGGTAACGCGAGTTGTTGCGAATGCACCCGGCCTCTTGCCGCGTCAGACGCATGCACACGCCGTGCACCTTGTGGCTGGTCTCGAGAAAGATCTTCTTGTCGGGCTCTTGTCCGAGGTCCTCGGCCGCCGTCATGAACTCGTTGCGAATGTCCGAGTCGAGCTGGTCGAGCTTCTTGCGTATGATGCGCAGGCCCTTGTCAAAGTCGGCCTTGATGATGTACTCGTGACGGTCGAGAGCGTCTAGGTCGACCGTTTGTTCCACCATGTCCTGCAGCCTACCGAGGCTATCCGACAGGTCGCGTAGCTTTGTGGTGTAGGCTTCGTCCAGAGGGTCTCGGTACGCTTCGTCCATGACGCCCTCGAATGTTCCGATAAACCCAGGGAGCCGGATAATTGCCTGGTAAGCTCGGACGACGTCCTCCAGATTGGCTTTGCCGCGCTGGAATTTCTTGGACAGGCGATATAGGTCGGGGATCGAACGGAGATGCTCTTCTTGCAGCGTTTGGCGGAGCTCGGTATCGACGAAAAAGGCCTCGACAAGCTGCTGTCGCTTCTCAATTTCCGTCTTGCTCATGAGGGGCTGCTTCAGCCACTGCGCGAGCAATCGACTGCCGATGGGCGTCTTGCAGTGGTTGAGAACACCGTAGATGCTCATCGTCTTGGATCCATCGCGAGGGCCGGGCATGAGGTTCAGCGCCTTGAGGGCGGCGGCGTCGAGCTTCATGAATTGGGCGAGGTCGTGTTGGTAGAGCTGGAACTGGCCAAAATTGGACGGATCCTGGAGGACGCCGAGGTACTTGATCAACGAAGACGCAGAGCCCATGGCGAGCTTGAGGTCTGTTTGGGGCAGAAGCGTCGCGGCGCGCTCGTCCTTGAGCAGACGGGCGAGATCTTGCTCAATGTCGCGAGTTCCAAAGTCGCCCGCAGGTCGCTCGGCAATGGCCACGCCGCAGTTGTCAATGATCTTCTTGAGCTTGGTCAGCTCGGGATCCTTCTCCTTGTCGCTCTTGTCGACTTGCACCAGGCACTCGCGAACGCCGAGCTGAATGAGGAGGGCTTCGAAGTTGGAGTACAGGTCATTGTCGAGGAACTCGCTGACTCCCAGTTCGCGAACGCTCGCATCGGCGAAACACACACCAACGCTGCGGGCCTCGGATGCCTTAGCGGAGATCTTGACCGCCAGGATCATGGGAGCGGCATCAACGTGGGTGCCGAGCTCGTCTTCGACATCCTGCAGGTTTCCCGGCGACGCCTGTTTCACGCACTTCCAGTTCATGCGACCCGAGACGCTCTGCCAAATCTGTATTCTCTTGCCCAGCTTGAGCAGGGCTTCTCGAAGGAACTGACGAAAGACGGTGATGGTCATGGTTACGGAGGGGAGGCCGGTGTGGTCGTTTCTGCCGAGCTGTCGAACGACCGACGTCGTCTTGTAGACCTGGAGCTGGGTGAGAAGAGGCATTGGATGGACAGGAGAAGGCGTACAGTATTTGCGATGAAGTTTGCATCTTGGGCGTGGGCAGTATACCAATCGCCTCGATCGAAGATGCGAATTGTGTCGTCGTCGACTTGGGGAAGGGATTTGAAGAAGCGAATGAAGCCGCCTTCGTCGTCGAGCTGCGAGTGTTAGCAGGGGAAGTTATTCGTACGTATCTGGGGATCAAGCACGGACCTTGAGCTCTGGTCGTGAAGCCATGGCGAAGGGTTTATTCGTATAGCTGCACGGGAATGGACAAAGGGAGTCGAATTGAAGAAATGAAGATGAAAGGAAGCGGCTTGGGCATGTCGAGTCGACGTCGACGTCAATGGGTGAAGATGGTCGCGTCGACCGTGTCCACTTTTTGGCTGAGAGCGTGGGAGACGCGTTTTGTGGCGTCGATCAATTAAAACCAGAACGCGAGAAATGGTGATGGTGAGGGTGGCGGTGGAGGCTGAGGCGTGGACGGAGGCTGTGGCTGTGCGCTAGTGGGGGACTTTGCTTCTGCGTGATTAGACGCCGTAAGACGAGTATCTTCCTAACAGCAACCTTAAATACACCTCTTGCCTCGAACTCGAAGCATGTCCGTAACTTGCCCTTTCCAAGTTGATATCGGGATGTTCTTCTCCAGAGTTTGCGTGTTCCAAGAGTTTTCGAATAGGGAGTTCTCTTATGAGGTAACATTTTCACTCACTTCCAGTGTCCTTCTTACTTGGAGACCCTCATATTCAGCATACCACTCAAGAAAGCCTACCACGGAATTTGGCAAGTTTACTACGTTCCGCTTTGCCTGAACCAACATGGTTTCTGCCTATTCGTATAGCCTCCTCGTGTCGTACTTTTGACCTCAGAGGAGGCATTCTATTACCAGATCGAATCGGCAAAACGGCTCGTCAGTGACACTTGATGGCCTCTCACCTCATCACTGTCCCACGTTCGGTGCTACTTTATAGCTCATCACTCACCGCAGCCCATGTCAAGACAGTTCGCTCCGAGTATTTCGTTTGTCACCGCGAGAAATCCTCGAACCACGTTCTCTCAAACTCGGTCCCAGCTCAGTTGGATACAAACCCCCAAAGTCTTGGCGACAGGGCCCCATCGTTCTCTGGGCCATCAAGGTGCCTGCCAAGAAGAATTATGTACACCGTGACTGACCGCGCACCAAAGGTCACCTATCTGCTGGGCCATCAGGGTTCTCACCTCAAACGACCAACCTGCGAGACCCCCATCTTCATCCCTCAACCCACCCCGTCTTGGCACCGCTACGCTGCAATGGGCAATCCGGATGAAGAGTCTTTGCCAATCACATGCCTTGGAAAGAACCCATGCATCGTGATTCTTGCCCTCGAGTCTCCTCCATGGCCCTGTCCTGCACCTTGATGGCGTCTTGCGTAAATCTCTGCCAGTCCCAGTCTTCTCTCCCTCGCATCCCGCTGCCGAACCACCCACAAAGCAGCCCATTTCCTGCGTCTGAGATCTTATGCTTAAGTCTTAAGCTTAAGTTGCTGCGCTACGGACATTTTTGGCCCTTCTGAGCCGCACTCTCTTGTCTCAGTCCTTTTCAACATTGCCTCGGAAACTTCCGTCAACACTTGAGCCTATAGAAGCATGATCTCTGCAGGTTACATGCCGTTGATCGCCTTGGGCGTTGCAACGGCCGCAACGGCCGCTAATCTTGCTCCACGGGAAACAGCCGCCGCTACGACCTCGGCCGAGGAGGCTCAAGTTACGGCCGTCACTGGATGCCATCTCCATGGATCTAGCCTGTTCGTCTTCCAAAGAGGCTTGAGAGTATTCTTCTTGATCAGTGTACTAACTCGAGGCCCTTAGGTACTGCATCGCCGGCGAGACCGAGTACCACGTCGAGGTGACCATCACAGCCACCAGCGATGTCCCTGCACAGTACACCGACTGCCACTCTCATGGCTCGGACATGTAAGTCGAGTCGAGAATTGGTCGCACAACAAACGAAGCTGATTTCTTTTCAAGGTACTGCGTCGACTCGGACGGCGAAGACGTAGAAATCCACGCCGAAAGTGACGAGTCAGAAGAAGAAGAAGACACCGAGAGCGAAGAGGAAACCGAGAGCGATAGCGACAGCACCGAGAATCAACACTGTCATTTCCACGCGGGCGTAGAGTGAGTCTTCTCGCATAGTCTATACCCTGATGTTCAACTCACACTCTCAGACACTGCACCGGCGGAAGCGAAAGCGACACCTCAGATTCGTGCGAAGCCCCCAACCGAGAGTATGACATTGGTCTTCGCGTTGGGCTCCTCTTTGTCATTCTTGCCACCAGCTCCATCGGTAAGTCTCCTTCGTCTTTCTATTCTCAGTCATCGCGGTCGACCATTCTGACCTCGTTATAGGTGTCTTTGGTCCCATCTTCCTCCAAAAATGGATGCCTGCCAAGCTGAACATTGTCCTCATCGTCTTGAAGCAGTTTGGCACGGGAATCATCATCTCCACGGCCTTTGTTCACGTATGTATCCCCGCTACAGCCAAGTTTTGCAACAGAGCTGACTCTAGAATAGCTGTACACGCACGCCTCCCTCATGTTCGGAAGCGAATGTCTCGGCGAGCTCGAATACGAGGCCACCACATCGGCCATCGTCATGGCCGGCATCCTTCTGTCCTTCCTCGTCGAGTACATTGGCCAACGAGTCGTCCTCTCCAAGAACAAGTCGGATGCCGGACGGAGTCGAGAGGAGCTCGCCAAGTCCTTCTTGTCGGCGGAAGTTGTCAGTGTGCTGGTCATGGAAGCGGGCATTCTCTTCCATTCGCTGCGTACGTCGTGCCCCTTTTGTATTTCTGCGTGTCTCTAACCCGTTGACAGTGATTGGCCTGACCTTGGTCGTTTCTGGTGACGAATACTTCATCACGCTGTTCATCGTCATCCTCTTCCACCAAATGTTCGAAGGCCTCGCTCTAGGAAGCCGCATCGCCACAATCGGCCACTCCTCCACCGTCTCAGTAGTCGCCAATACCAACCAAGACTCCTCTCCAACAACCCTCCCCAACGACTCCTCAAAGACCGCCTCCCCAACCTCCTCCTCCTCCAGCGACCTCTGCTCCCCCGTCCAACCCCCTCCCTTCACCCTCCGGAAGAAACTAGGCCTCGCAGCCCTCTTCGCCTTTGTCACCCCCATCGGCATGGCCATTGGCATCGGCGTCCTGCAGCAGTTCAACGGGAACAACCGCGCCACTCTTATTGCTATTGGCACCCTGGACGCCTTGTCAGCTGGTATCCTCGTCTGGGTCGGCCTGGTGGAGATGTGGGCTGCCGATTGGATGGTTGGGCCGCACGGGAAACCGGCTGAGTTGGCTGATGCTGATGTCGTGACGGTTGGGTTGGCCGGGTGTGGGCTTGTTGGTGGGTTGGTGTTGATGAGTGTGTTGGGGAAGTGGGCTTGAGGCGAGATATCACGGTTCATATAGATGGATTTGGTCTTGGTCTTGATGAGCATACTCGTGGTAGAGAGCTACGAGTAAGGAATCATTGTAGATGGGTGGACATAATGTTACATGGCTTCATCTGGTCGGTAGAAAGCTCTCCTAGTGAACGGAGGCTGGTTAGGTAGAGTGAAATTAGTTAGATACCCGCCAGAGCTCTATGCGTGAGAGGACGTTAACGAATCAAAGCACTCTGAACAATATTCAAGCAAGACGAAGAATCTCATTAGTAGACATCAAAGCATGCTCTAACCCTCATAGTTTTCCGCCCTGCCATCACCCTGATCCGCCCTCCCCATTACATCCCTCTCAAGTCAACTCAGAGAGACTCACACTCCCTCTCAATCGGAAAACATAGGCCTAGACGGCTGACGAGGCCGATTGTACGTACGACTCGAGTTCGACGCAGCAGTGGCATTGACAGGAAGAATCTGCACGCTCTGCTGCTGATTGTACATGACATCCCAGTGACTCGAAATATTCGGATTTCCATAAGGCCTCAAAGCAGCGAACCGAAGTCTAGAAAAACAGTCAGTCAATCTCTCTACATTCGCGACAGCCAAGGTCTTACGTGTAATTCCCGGGGGCAATCTGCGTCCCGTTGGCCAGCTTTCCGAACCACCAAAACAGGCGGTACCCGCGGGGGACGCGGCGCAGCGGAAAAGGGACGGTGTCTTCGCGGTCGTTGACGGCCGGGTTGAAGAACCAGTATTCGTCCGAGTCGCGGTACGTCGTGGCCGAGCCGACGAAGCCTCGCTGGCCGATTTCGGGGGGGAAGTGCCAGAGGCTTTCGGTCCAACTCTCTTCGAAGATCTGCCAGGGTTAGTTAAACCATGTCTTGTATTGTCTGAGAAAACGTACATCCCAGCGCAGATGCGTGCAGGCGTAGGAGAGCCTAGCTCCGATTTCGATAAAGTCGTTGGGGTCTTTGTCGGTGTTGAAGGACCATCTAGAAACGTTTGTTAGAAGTGCTCGAGGGAGTGCTGGGAGTACGTACGACCAGTCGCCGTCATTGTCAGTCACCACGGGTTCCGAGATGAACATGTCGTCAAACGCCTTTTCCGTGTCGTAAGCAGCGCCTATAGTCGTTGTAAGTCGTGGTCAAGATCAGGAGGGAACAAGTCAACATACCTCCGTATGGAATTGCGAGCCTCTCGCCGTGCGTCGAAATAACCCAAACCTTGCCTCCGTACAGAGGGAGATGGTCTTCGTCGACATCTGGAAGCTGGAACGTCACTCTGCAATCCAAGTCAGCCTCGAACCTCACCCCCCTTATCCAAAACACTCACTCAACCTCCCTCGTCTTGCCGGGCTGAACCACGATCGGGTCCGGAAGCGAGACATTGGGCACGACATGAATCGGTGTCAACTCATACAGCGGCGACACTACGTAGAAGCTATCCAAGATGTTGACTCCGGCCTGCGGCTCGAGCTCAAACGCGTACCTGCACTTCTTATCCCCCGTGTTGGTGATGTTGAAGGTCCACGTCGGCTTGAACAGCTCCGTGTCCAACAAGGCAAAGGGCTCGTACTCCAGCTGCGTCTTGTAGTTGAGCACCTTCCACGCATTCACCAACCCGGTTCCCACGTGGAACGGCGGCGCGGTGAAGTTGCGCACGAGATTGCTGGATATCCAGGGGAGACTGCTCCCGCTCGATACGATGCGGTCGTGCAACATCTTTGCGAAGCCCGCGCCGTGATACTCTCGTCCGCCGTTGGCTCCGATGAACAAGGCGGCCACGCCGGCAATGTACGGCGCAGACATGGACGTGCCGCTGAGCTCGTCGTAGCTCTGGTTCAGCACCGTGCTCAGGATGTGAAAGCCGGGAGCCGCAATGTCAGGCTTGAGGAGGAGCTCGTTGGAAGGACCCCACGAAGTGAAGTAGGCGGGCATGGGCGTGACGCTCTCGTCCGACATCTTGTGCTTTGGATTGCCAGAGACGTTTGCTGCAGCCACTGCGAGAACTCCGTGGCCCATGGCTCCCATGCTGGCGTAGAAGGGTCCGGATTCTCCTTCGTTGCCGGCCGAGGTGATGACGACCACGCCCTTGTCGACAAGCCGTTTTCCGAGGAGCGCCCATGGATTGTCTGAGAAGCCATTGGGTTGTCCGATGCTCGTGGTAATGACATCCGCCTAACAACATTAGAAATTGCTTGTAAAGGAGGCATGGAAACGCACCCCAGCGTGGTAAGCATCGCAGAGGGCTTGCATGATGGTCTCTTCGTCAGTCTCCCAGGGGTCCTAATCTGTAGTCAGCAAACCAGCACCTCTGAGCAAATCAGTGGCCATGCGTACGTCGGAGAATACTTTGTAGATGAGCAACTCTGCGTCAGGGGCAACTCCCTTGAGCCTAGATACATTAGTTTCTGACACGCACAACCATCACACTCTCGCAAGGATCCGAACCAGCTGTTGTCGGCTGCAATGATGCCTGCGACGTGCGTTCCGTGGCCGTGATGATCCATCGGGTCTTCATCTGGCCGCTTTGGGTGGCGTTTTTCGTTTCCCGAGTCCCCTATCGACATGAGCTTCTGGTATTCAAGCAAGACATAGGTACTCACAGTCAGCTCCAACCAAGTCGTATCCTCCAGCAATCTTGCACCCCGGGCCAAAGCAGCCACCCAGCTAACTCACGGTCAGTCAAGTCTCTCACAAGAAATAGAGAACAGTACTGCATGATGGTTGTAGTCGATTCCCGTGTCAATAATGGCCACGGTAGCACCCTTGCCACGTATCCCTCTGGCATGTAGCCTGTCGACCCCGGTCCATCGGTGAATCGAGTAGTTGCGCGCGACTACGGCGGACGAGAAGTCTGGTGATTTCTCCAGACGCGGCATTGGGATGGTGTTTACCGCCCAAACATTGAGCACTCCCTCCATTTGGAGCAGCGAGTCTTCGTTTTCCGACTCGGCCTCGACCACAAGTCCGGAAAAGACATCGCTGCAGTCAAACTCCTTGTACCTGCCCCCTTTTTGGTTTGGCGAGGAGAGAAGTTGGTGGGCAATGTATCCGGGACCTCGTTCCTACGGGTGTTAGTATCAATCTGCAGAGAAACGACTGGCTATTTACCTGTTCAACCTCTACAATGAACTTCCGAGTCCCCTTGGAGCGGACACGATTCTCCGAGGCAAGATCCGGCCTCTGGTCCTTGGCTGACGCGAATGTAGCTCCCAGAAGGGCTGGAAGCAGGAAAGACAACTTCATCGTGTTCACAGAGCCTACCTATTTCGCAGTGCAGACGGACGAGAAACAGCAATCTACGAGGCGTCACGGCAAATATATACGTGCTCGTCTAACTTGGCTCGACCTGCCGCCTCCTCCACGGGTGTACCCTTCGGAAGATTGATCAAGATTTGCATGTCTCGGCACGACACGTCCCCATCATGTTGCCATCCGTCGTGTATCCTCCAACACGGTAGACCAGAAGCGACTCATCTTCTGGCTGGCCCGATAATACGGCCGTACCCGTTGCGAAAGGCCCGTCAGGTTTCGGCTCGCGTTGAGGCCGACCATGTAATCCGTACCACTCCAGTTTTCACTCAGGGGAATAATCAGGAGCTGCGACAGGGTATGACGATACACGTCCGTTTGCGCTTGCGACCTAGGCCCCCTCATCCGAGATTGGTTCTCCTTCTGAAGGTGTCGCGGTGCGAGGCAAACGGGGGGCTTGGCGATGGCAACACAGGCCGAAGGCGGGAGAGGACAAAGGTCGGTCCTCGAGACGACGACGGGCTGTGTCACGGCCGTTCGGAGCGTCGTAGCGAGAGTCCCAAAGGGCAGCCTCTTCTGTTCACAATGGGGATGCGTCCGGCCGAGAGAATGGATCGAGCAGCCACCGAGGAGGCTTGCAAAACAGGACACTTGTCTCTGGTGTGGTGTGCAACGGGATGCCGATGCGCCGTACACGCTTGTGTGTTTGTAGGGGCGTTCGCGGCACTTTCTTTGTGAGCTGTGAGAAATAAGGGGCGAGGCGAGAGATGGAGTTGAGGAGGTTGGTTGTCTCGGTCTGGATGAGGTTGAGATGTTCACGGGAGGTACGTAGCTACGTAGATCATTCACGTGAGCCTGAGGGTTAAGATGAGAGTGAAATCATCATGATGGGAAGGAGTTGGTCTTAGCCTCAGGCCCCAACTGTCAGAGCCTGGAACTTGAGGACGGATATTCAGGTACCCGCAGATTTGTTTGACAACGAGGCATCACAAGTTATCGGTTAATTGCCTTGCGACAAGGATAGGTGCATATCGCACGTATCATGCTTGTTGGTGATTGATTGAGTGGCTGAGCGATTACAGCAAGATGATCCGTGGATGATCTACGCTGTTTATCTCCTCAGCTCACAGCTCGGAGCTGAGAGACTTCTAGGGCCATCATCTTGACGCCTTTCCCATGCTCAAACTCGACCGAACAAAGTCAAAAGAACAGTCAACCCGAAGCCACCTCGCGGCACACGCAGATGACGACGCGAGTGACCACGGCTACGTCGCTACACTTCCCACAAAGAAACCCTCGACTCTTGGTGCAAGCGATAGTCCAGAGAGCTACTCCAGTAGTCGGCTGCCCCTTGGCCCGAAGCAGAACAAGTTCCAGTCTTCCATGAGCCGGGTCGAGAGTCCGTGCCTGGCGATCTGCCACGGTCCCTGACTCGGTTTCCCGCAACCAGAGAGGAGTTGATGGGAAGAGCTCGGTTAAGCTTGCGAGCAGTTCGGTGGGTTGGTTTAAGCTGGATTTGCGCAGAGAGCTAAACCGATTAGTCGACGAGGTGACTGTGATTCCAGAGGTGCCGTCCAAATCACACTGTCCTCCTGCAAGCAACCCCTCCTATAGGTGCGTATTCGGATAGATGCCTCGGCCAGATTGGTCGGCGGGGACGGGACCGTTTCATCGAGGGCTCCCGGGCTGCAGAAGGGGGCGGAAAAGGGAGCAGCAAAGGAACAAAAAGGTGGGCAAGGCAGCACGTGGAGGCTGGGATGGCGCCATGGAGGGCTTCGTTGGACCGTTTGGAGCGGCCGAGCTTGGCCAGATGGAGCATGTGGGATGAACCATGCATGGCATGAGAGATGAGGAGATCGGTTGGTGAAGAAGACAAAGCCAAGGGACTGCTCGTAGCTGTATGTGCTGTGCTGTAATTAGACAAAGACTGAGGGATTCTCGGCCCTCATTCATCCATCTCAGTCGATCGGACCATGTCGAGATGGTGATGCGCATTGCAGCAGACGGATGCACTGCACTCAACTGACTCGTCGGGCATGCATTCATGCATCCCATGTCACTCTCAGTGTCGCCGTCTCGCCGTCTTCAGGCCTTTGGCCCTTGGGGCCCCCTGCGTCGAATCCACTCAAACCGCTCAGGACGGATTCCATCAGTAGCGCTTCCGGACAAGGGCCTTCAGAGTTGCACTTTGGAAGTTTTGGCGAAAGGGGGGCAATACGGATGGAGTCTGGAGAGTGAGACTGAAAGAATGAGCCATTCCTCCTCGGGATTAATCGCCACGCGTGTTGTGCTCCGTGTGTTGGGGGTGGGAAGGAGCGAGAGAGATCACGACTTTGAAGCTTGGACGCGCGTTTAAATTGAAGAGCTGAGTTGACTGTGGCAAGAGCGAGGGGGAGTTGTGCGCAGGATGGGGGAAGAGCAACCAGTGGCACCTTCCATGGCAACATGGGCACGGCACGTATTCGTAAAGGGAAGCAGCAACTGCCACCAACCTAAGAATCTCGGATCAATTTATCCAACCTCTAAAATATGCATCTCTCAAGTCAGTCCCCCCATCAACGCCACGCCATCAGAGGCACTCCGGCAGAACGAACCGAAACAAACACCCTCTTGTCAACTTCACTTCTCGATTCTCTTTTTCGAAATTCTGCACCACGGGCCGAGTGGCCAAAGGGAGCATGGCTCGTCGCTCCTCGCGCTCAGTGGGTTACGGGGGCAACACACCAGAAGAGACGGATCCATCAAAGGTCCACACACCACGAGAAGCACTCTGAAATATCCACCTTCCGGGCTCCCCAGTTGGTCCGCCTTGGAAAAACCTGGCCCGAGTGCTGAAAAGGCCGCCCGTCCATGATTCATTCAGGTCGTCTCCCCGCCGGACCAGGCCTAAAGGACCCCAGGCCTTGCCCGCTAAAGGACCCCCCCCCAGGCCACGCGAGCAGGCCTTCCTGGGTTCCCCCAGGGCCAAACTCAGGCCTATCAGCGCCCTAACCAAACAGGGGCCGCTTCCTGGCCTTCAGTCTCTCATTAGCCCAGCCATCCATTTCGTCCTCAATCCCCAACTCTCTTCCTTCTTCTACCCCCAGTCTCCCACCCTCGTTCCCTCATTCGTTTGAATCCCCCTTCTCGGACCATCAAGATTGGAATTCCAGGCGATTCCCTTCTGTGAATAGACGTCCAGTACTCTCCTTTTTATAATCCCCAGCCTCCAAATAACGAGGACATCAACCCCCCAAAGTCGCCCTCCCTCCTTCGCCATTTCTCCAACCAACCATCCAAGACATCCG
The DNA here is from genome assembly GCA_024115155.1 of Thelonectria blattea. NCBI lineage: Eukaryota > Fungi > Ascomycota > Sordariomycetes > Hypocreales > Nectriaceae > Thelonectria > Thelonectria blattea. The sequence goes on from JAMQMW010001814.1 coordinate 13,278, forward strand.
ATCCGAGACATCGACACGATCTGCATTGACTGCAGGATCCTATCAGCACTCTATCCCGCTCCTCACCAGTTTGGACGTCGATTCGACTCGAAGTACACGCAGCTCGCATCCCGAAACTCCAACGCCTTCAACACGCCACATTTAGAAAAATAAAATAAAAACCGAACCAATCAACCGCAATCATGGGCAAGAGTCTTATGGACCGCATCCAGGCCAAGCTGGAGCTGTTCCGCCTGGAGCAGCGCTACACGCGCCGTCGTCATCGTCGCTCTACCTTTGTCTCCAATGCCGTGTACGTGGACGGCGAGTACGTCTACCAGACGCCCAACAGCACGGGAGGATCTTCGACTGGCTCGTCCAACATGAACGCGCTCCACGGCGAAAAGGCGGTGGTGACGACGACGGCCGTGATTCCTGGTCCCATGCCCGACCCCATCGAGGAGTCTCCGGCTCCCGTCGAGCAGCGCAACGCCGACCGCGAACGCAAGAGGTTGAACCGCTTTAGCTCGATCCCGCACTTTGGCGGCAACTACAACAACGGCAGCGAGATGCCGTCAATCAAGGAGCGACGGTCCAGCATGATCCGATAAGCGACAGAAGCAAGAGCAAAAAAGATGCAAAGCACACACAAACAAAGCACAACAGTCCCGCTTGGACGCAGGATACGGCACGTGGACGATTGACGGACTCGGCGACGGCCTAGGCGTACAGTAGGCGCAGGCGTACAGCATGGACGACGGATGGGTTTGTTTGAAGGATGGACGGATCCCATCCGGGCGCATTGATGACGAAGTCTCTCCCCCTTCGACGGCACGAAGACGTGTCGGCAGGGGGGCGGCTTTTGACGAATTCTTCCCTTCTTGGTTACACACTTGTTTCCGTCCCAGTCTCTTACCCCCCGACAGTTGGATAATTCCAGGGGGGGGCTTTTTTGAAGAGCAGTGGACGCGTCGTCGGTCCATCACCGACAAGACTAATTTTCTTGACGGGGTCAAATTTCTATATGTTTCTGTCTCTACGACTATGTTTGGTATCTATCTTTTAGAGGCGCTGCTCCTGTACATATGAAAGGCAGGCGGTTCGAGGACGGACCAAATAAAACGAATATTCGTATATGTGTGTGTGCAGAATTGATTGATTGATGCCAAGAGCTGACATGCATGAAGCATCTGGGGCTGAGCCTCAGGCGGGCTTTTCGGGGAGTTTCTGCCTCGCGTCTGCCTAGCCATTAATTAGTTTCTTGGTGAATGTCGAAGGATGCGGTGAGGGGCAATGGTATAAAGAGGAGGGTTCCCAGGCAGCGGGGATTGTCTTTTGTGAATGTTCTTGATCGTGTAACAATTACCATGCCAGGCCAGCAAGAAGTCGAAGAGGCGGCATCGCTGCCTTTAGGTACTGTACCGGTAGTCATTCGGGGATATACAAGTCACTCACACTCCAACCAGCCACTCGCAAAGAAGTGTCCATCTCGGACATGCGCGACGAAGATGAACAACCTCGCGGAGTAACCCCTCCTCCTCCTCCCGGCGTCGACTCCGAAAGTCCCGGTCCCGGTCCGGCCGAACAAGAACAAAAACGGCAAGAGCAACAGCAGCAGCAGCAGCAACAGCAAAAACAGCAACAACAACCCATCTGCAGCTTCCGTCCCCGCAACCGCGCCGGCCGGGCCGTCGTCGCCGCCTCCGCCTCGGCCGAAGACACCTCCCCCGCGCAACGGCCGCTCCTCCTAAAAACGACGTTTTACCCGCTGGCCAAGCAACTCGACCAGTACGGCAGTTTCCGGCCGGACGACGCGCTGCGGCAGGCGCGGTTTCGGTCGGAGGTTGATGCGAGGAATGTGCTGCGGGTGGCGTATGGTGTTGCGGCTGGGGAGGGATCGAGAGGGGATGCGGGGGTTCCGGTGGATGAGATGCCGGAGGGGGGGAGGGTTTGGGCGGCGAGGATCGATTCAGAGCCGTTTAGTGTGTTTCTGGAGAAGCTGGTGGGTGTGAGGGTGCATTCGAGGAATGTGGTGGAGGTGTTTGCGCCGTTTAGGGTGTTGATTCAGAATTGGGAGGCGATTCGGGGGCATTTGGACGTGTTGGAGGAGAAGCACGGCAAACAGAAGGAAGGCTCGCCGTCTACTCCCCCTGCTCAGTCTACCCCCCCCTCTCCCCCCGAAGCAGTCTTCGAAACAAAGCTCGCCCTCGTACACTTCCGCCTCATCGTCTCCTTCACGCAAACCCACCTCGCCACCTCCCTGGCCACCTACGCCAAGACCCAGCGCGGCGAGACCACCAAGATTTCCTTTCCGGACCTGTGGATGCTCTTCCAGCCCGGCGGCCTCGTGTACAGCGACCACACGCGCCGACGGGGCAAGCACGACGGTCCCGGCTTCGACCCCTGGCAGACGTACAAGCGTGCTAGCCGGGTCTTGTCGGCGGTAGGCGGGATACCGCTTCGGGCTGGACTGGCGAGACAAGTCGGCGGCGGCGGAGGAGGAGGAGGAGGAGGAGGAGGAGGAGGGACGACGGTGGCTGGGGGAGGAGGAGGGGTTAGGGCCGGGTTGCCGGGGGAGGATGCCGTGGCGGAGAGGTATAGTCCCTTGCACGTGTCGTGTTATACCATGGAGTGGAACACGGCGAGGTGGCAGGCTTGTCCGGTGGTGTTCAATCTGATGCCGTTTGAGGGCGAGAGGGAAGTTTCTAGCTTGTCGGCGTATCCGATTTACAAGGGGGATAAGTTGTGGGAGAAGTTGAGGGAGAGGGGGGAGAAGTTTGTGCGCATGACGGAGGTTTCGCACTGGGAGTACGAGGGGATGACCATGGGGAACGGCGACGGGATCGATGCAGTGAGTCCATGTCCCCTATTATCCCCTATCCCCCCCTATCTTATATCCCCATCAACTAACAACCACCCAGTTCCAAGCCAGAACCCAAGTCATAGTCGACACCAAAATGGCCCTCCAGCGCGGCCACGCCCACTTCCTCGACTTCAACCTCGAATTCGACCTGCTCTCCCGCACGTGGTGGCCCCCCAAGGGAAACCAGGTGCTCGAGATGTACCGCGCGGGGTACACGCGGTTGTACACGGACGAGTACGGCGGGGAGCTGCGGCTGCCGCAGGACGTGTACGGGGACGTGCAGGAGAAGATGTACACGGAGGGGATCAGGGGGATTAATGTTTTGTTGGATGACATGGAGAGGGTTTGTAAAGGGGATGGGGAGGGTGAGGGGGAGGGGAGGAAGCTGGAAGAGGTGGTGGAGAGGTTGAGGAGGGATGATGATGTTGTTTTGTGTCCTGGGACGGTCATGGCTTATGCTTTGAGGCATAGACTTTGGGGTACGTTGATGTCTCGTTATAAGGGGCGTCACGCTAATATGTTTGCAGCCAAACTCGATGTAGGTCTCCTCGAACCCATCGCCCAGACGTCAGGCTGGGACGACGTGGTCCTCCCCGATGGCCATCGGGACCTCGTTGAGGCGCTCGTTGAGGCTCATCCCAAGGAAGACGCGGCCTTGTTCGACTATGGCGGACGACCGGATGAGATGAAGACGCGGCGGGAGGGGGGAGGGATAGGGAGTAAGAAGGGTGAGTTTCGATATCTTTCAGGGGTGAAGGGGGGATGTGAGGCTGATGATGTATAGGGAAAGGATGCGTGGTTCTCCTCCACGGGCCGCCCGGGTTGGGAAAGACTTCGACGGCGGGTAAGTAACTGAGCGAGTGTGGTTGGAGAGTGAATGCTGATGATTAGCAGAGTGCGTCGCCGCGTCGACCAAACGACCCCTATTCCACATCACAGCAGGTAAGCCACAGCTCTTCTCTTCCTCATGTATACAATACTCACCCCCCCCCCCC
>JAMQMW010001814.1:17202-68059 GCA_024115155.1 Thelonectria blattea
TGCTCCTCCTCGAAGAAGCCGACGTCTTTGTCCAAAAGCGAACTGTTCGTCTATAAACCTCCCCCCTTTACAACCCATTCTAACCCTCAGCAGGACGACTCCCTCCATCGCAACTCCCTCGTCTCAGGTCGGTCCCTTACCCCTTATCCCCTATCCCCTCCCCCCTATTCCTATGCTCTCAGTTCACTCTAACAAACCTCCAGTCTTCCTCCGTGTCCTAGAACACTACTCAGGCATCCTCTTCGTGTCCACCACCACCCGCGCCATCACCATCGACCCTTCATTCCGCTCACGCTTCAACCTCGCCTTGTCCTTCCGGCCCCTGACTGCCGCTCAATCCACCCGCGTCTGGACCATCAACCTCGACCGCCTGGAAAAGGAACAACAACAAGAACAAGAACAACAAGACCAGGAAAAGAAACCCCCCGTCACCATTCATCGCGACGACATCCTCGCCTACGCTGCCGAGTCGTTCGAGACGAACAAATGGAACGGCCGGCAGATCCGCAACGCCTTCCAGACGGCGCTGGCACTGGCCCGGGCAAAGGCGAGAAGGGAGGGAGCCAAAGAGGTTGTTCTCGACGCTGCTCAGTTCCGCGTTGTGGCTGCGTCGTTGGCTACTTTTGATGCCTTTTTGGCCGAGGATGGAGAGACGCCGAGCCGGAGTGAGGCGTCGGCATGAGTTGCTACGGGAGGCCAAGTTGCTGATGGGTACACTGCCATTTGAACATGAATAGTCAAGTTGATACGAGAATCTACGCACGATACGAGTCCATAGTCTATGAACATTGAACAATGACTTGAACCCTGAATACCTTATGTAGTTGAACCATGAATAATGCATTTGAACTTGAATAATCATTACAACGCCGCCCATGCAACCAACCCATCCCTTAAACCCAACGCTCCAAAACGCCTTTTCAAACAATCCTCATCAGGGTATCACCTCCTACACCACCAATCCTCCATACGCCCTCTCAACCGTCCGACTACCCATACCGGGCAAACTACACAACTGCGCCAGGCTATCGATGCTACCGCCGTCATCGGCCGCCACCAGATCAAGATACTCGACGAGATCACGAGCCTTCTTCGCCCCAAACCCAACCAGTCCGCGAATCTGCTCGAGATCGCGCGAGTTGACAATGTCGAGGAGCTGCTGCGCCCGCGGCGACGGAGGACCCTCGTCCTCTGGGAGGTCGAGCGTCTTGATCTTGAGCTTCCTTGACTTGGTCTTTGGCTGCGAATGTGTCTCCTCGTCCACGTCCGCCTCGCCCTCCTGATAGTCACCGTCATCGTGGTACACGGCTCGATGCTTCTTCTTCTTCCTCTCAGACGATGGAGAAGCAGCGCTTCGTGAACCAGATCCGCCCAACCGAGCTCGCAGCCTCTCAATCTTGCCCAGCAGCTTGGCCTGGTTGGGAAAGTAAGGCAGCGCCATCTCGTACATCTTGAGCGCGCCCGCATCGTCGCCTCTCTCCTTGTGTTGTCGAGCAGCCAGCAGCAACCTCAGACCGTCCGACTTGGCATCGTCTCGCCACTCGTCGCTCTCGATACGTCTCTCGAGAGCCTCCAGCCGCCGTTGCATGGCCTCGCTGGCGTCTGGTCGAGCCTCTGCCGGTGGCTGAGAAGCCTTCTCGGCCGCCATGCGAGCTGCCAGGACCTCGCTGACCTTTTTCTCCACCATGGCTTCGATCTGAGCCGCCGAGACAGTAACGGATGTCGTCGTGGGCCTCGAGATCTTGGTCGGCCTCACCAGGTGAGACTCGTTCTCCGACGGCCGCTTGTTCGACGTCGTGTTTGAGGGTGCGAGATTTGTCCGACGAGCCATGCTCGAGTTGGCAACGGGACGAGTCGCCAGCGTCGGCTTCGGCTTGCTATCGGGAAAGACGCTAAACGCCTTGACGGGCTTGTTCACGTCGGCAGCCTTGGCCGCCACGTTTCCGCTGTGCACGTTGTGGGCGTTCTCGGCGTTGGCCAGAGGACGCAGCGGTTGCCGGATCGCCTTGGAGCTCGAGAGGTTCGAGTTCGTCCTAGGAACTTGCTTGAAGACGACTTCGTTTTCAATCTCGCGCACCTCGATGCGCTTGGCCCGAGAGCTCACGTTGAGGCTGCTGAGCGTGTCGAGGTGGTAGCTGCGGAGAGGAGCCAGGTTCAGAATCATGACGGTGATGCCCTTGTTCTGTCCCAGAGACAAGATGCGCGTCATCTTGGACTCGCGATAAGGAACCCTCTTGTCGCCTCGAGAGATGGCGTCGATGCACTGACTGAGCACAAAGAGGCTCTTGTTGATGGCGGCAGACTCCACCAGCCTCTCCTTGCCGTTGTCGGTCCGTCGATTATCCTCAGATCCGGCAAGATCAATGGCCGAAGCCGTGCTCTCCTTGACCGCGTCGCCGACCGTCTGCGTCAGCTTCACCCGCAGAATCGCGTGGCTTCGACTGCTGTGGGCGTTGAGCTTGGTGGCCGCCGTGACGCGGTTGTTGTTGGCCTCGATGTACAGCTTCTCAAAGTCCTTGAGGTCCTCGCACGACCGCTCCGACAAGCCGACAACCACAGTCTTTCCGTTGCCCTCGGCACGCAGAGGCAGACCGCTCGGCGTTCGCTTCTCGGGGGGCTCGAGGAGGTCGAACACCTTGTCGTTGTAGATCTCGTAGTACGACAGGGCGACCTGCACCGTCGTCTCGCCCTTGGAGTCCTTCATCATCTTCTTGCCTCTGCGGAAGACGCCGCTCAGCAGTCGAGGAATCACCCCGCGGTCCGCCAGCTTCAGTCCGCCTCGCATCGTGTGCGTCTTGCCGGTTCCGGTGACGCCATAGGCGAAGAGGGTGACGTCGATTCCTTGGAAGAGAGACTTGAGATACGGGGCCACTGCTCATTGAGATTAACACACGACACGCAAATCGTCAAAGCAGCACTAATCCCAAACAATCGCACCTTCTGAAGTAAACAATTGCTCCTGCGTGGTGCTCTGGTCGTACACCCCGTTAAAGGCAAACGAGAACTCTTCGGCCTCGTTCTTGGGGTTTGGGATCTTGACAATGGTGTTTGCCTGGGTGGCATCGACAGCGTCGGCGCGGACAATGACGTCCTTGTCGAGCTCCTTTTCGAGGAGCGGTCGTATTCTCGCAACAACGCGGACGGACATGGTGGGAGAGATGTAGGAGATGAGGAGCTAGAGAGATGGCGTGGCAAGGAAGTCGGAGGGTGTGACGGAATCAGGATGTCTCAGCCTACCAATCTGGTCGCATAGCAAAGTTGATGTTACTTTGGTTCGCAGAGACTCGACTATAGCCAAGGGTTGTGGTCGGAGATGAGCTAAACACACCGACCAATTTGGTGTTGGTTGACCCAGCAACGGCAAGTGACCTCGCACGTGACCCCGACCTCTTCGCGGCCCTCCGGTACGTACCTCCGACAGGGTGACGTCGGGAACACGGCGGGCGGGAAAAGCCGTGACCCGTTCATCAGCGGCTTTCGTTGAACCAGATTTTCTGGCGCATCATCTTCAACACGCAACAAGCTCGACCGGCGACACAATGCGAGGCCAATCGCCGCTGCTACGGACGGCGCGAGGTCTCCGGCTTCGCCAATCCTACGTCTGTCGCCAATGCCGAGCTATTCAGATCAGCGCCGCGCCTACTACCGACGCTCCAAAGGCCGGAGGAGCTGGTGGTGATGCCTTTGGAGCTCCGGCCGACACGAGGGACCCGGCCGGTACGTTTTTGGGCCTATGACTACTCCAGAGATTCACAAGACTAACACCAATTGTGTTGCAGACGCGAGGTTCGAAGTTCTCGGCGCTCCCTACTCCCTCCTGTCCGTCAGCCTCTCGGCGTCGCAGAAGCTCTACACCCGGCGAGGCACCTTGGTCGCCGTAGCTGGCAAGCCCGAGAACGTATGCCATTGAACTTCTTCTATTCGAAGAAAAACAAGTCTAACCATCTCAGACCCAATCGACCCTCTCCGTCCTCAACCCCACGACTCGAGCCCTCCTCGGCGTCCCCTTCCTGTACCAGCGCATCACGGCCACCTCGCCCATCACGGCCCTCATCTCGACCAAATCCCCCGTCACGTCCTTTTCCGTGCTTCACCTCGACGGCACCACCGACTGGATCGTCTCGCAGCGCAACGCCCTCCTCGCCTGGACCGGCCACACCCTCTCCCCCTCTGCCAAGCTCCAAACCCGCCTGTCCCTCGCCCACTGGGGAGCCACCCACCTCACCGGCCGGGGCCTCGCCGCCCTCGCCGCCCCCGGCCAAGTCTACCAGCTCACCCTCAAAGACGGCGAGGAACTCGTCGCCCACCCGGGCAGCGTGGTCGCCTACGCCGTGTCCCGCCACTCCCCGCAACCGTTCCGCTTCAAGAGCGCCTCCGCCGGTCTCCGTCTGCAACTGCCCTCGCTCCCCGCCTCATGGTCCCCGAAGTGGGAGTGGCTCGACGCGGTCCGCAAGTCCCAGGCCTACAAGTTCCTCGGCCGCGCGCTGTACAGCCTGCGCACCGTCTCCCGGCGGACCATCTGGGGCGACCGGCTGTTCCTGCAGTTCCGCGGGCCGGGCACGCTGCTCATGTCGAGCCGCGGCGTGCGCGTGGCGGACGTGCTGACGGCCGAGCAGGTCAACGAGGTTGCCGACGCGCCGGCGGGTGCGCTCAGGGAGGCCCTCGAGCCGGCGAAGGAGGCCAAGGCTCTAGAGGCAGGGGACACGAAGACGGAGGCGCCGGTCAGCAAGATCCAGGTGACGGAGGGGTCGCAGGATGGGAAGGTGGCGTTTGAGGATTCCAAGAGCTTGAAGGAGGTCATCAGGTGATGCGACGGAAAGCAAAGCGTTTTTTCAAGCCCAGCAAAAGCATGTCATATTATAGAGGAACAGGCATCATGTACCAGTAGTTTTCGTTTGTCACGCTCTTGTACGAGGAGTGTTGTAAAGCATCTTAGTTGACGAGCTCGAAGTATAATGTAACCCCTATCAGGTCACTCCTGTGTTGACTGATAAGAAGTTCATGTCTTGGCCTACATAAAAGGATCATGCCTTGGCCTCCAGTAAAAGTTGAAGCAGTCTGTGATACTTTAGTCCAGACCGAGGTGAAGTCAGGAATGAAGCAAAGGGCGAGTCCCAGCCCAGGTCCGAGCGGGCTTTGAGCCGGACAATTGACAAGTCTCAATGGCGTCTCTTTAGTCTCGAATTTGGAGCGCGTCGCAAATCGGGTTTGACCACGGCTTATCATGATTGGAATCCGAGGCAGAATCGAGTGGCGTGTGAAGTGGTTGATTGATTCATAAGCAAACATATCGAACGAGCAGCTGAAGTGTACAGTGCTAATTACAGTATATTTTTTTCCCCTCTTTCACTCACCAGGCACGTAGGGATACAGTGTCTATTGTTATTCGCACAGCCCAAATGCCATGGTTGTGTGGATCGTCGATCCCCCGGGTTCCGCCCTCGCGCCTCGGCCTTTCGCGTTAACTCCAGGAGCCGAGATGAATTTTGTAGCCCTACGGACGGGGCTGTGGGATGGGGAAGTTGGTGAGGAATGGAGAGTTGAAGAGGGTTGAAGGGAGTTGTTCCTGGCTGGATGAGGCGTGTAAGTGGAATCAAGGCTTCAAGCATGGGATCACTGACAGAAAGCGGTGGTATGGACAAGAACAGGGAGCAGGAGGTAGAGTATTCATCCAGATATGAATTCACCGTCCCAGCATCACCAAATCTCTCTACTCCCCCCTCCCCCCTGCCCTGCCATCAGAACCCCGTCCCGATGAGGCTAACAAAAGACCACTAAACTCCGATACGAAATCATTTCGCTCATCTGCACTTCCTCATCTGCCCACGACTTCTCCAGTTTAAAGATCCAATCTCACACAAATCTCCCACCCAAAAGCCCGAGCCGAGGTGGACCACACACAAGGCCGTATTCCGTAGACCAAGTCCAGTCGAGTCAAGGGCCTGGCCTTCGGACGCATGCATTTAGCCTAGTGCCCTGTAGCAAAGGAAATGGCAACTGGGCAATGGGGGAAAACAGCGAGATTGAAAAGGCGAGCCGAAAAAGCAGGAAAAAATAGTCCGGGGGGGAGAAGGTTGCTCTTGTCCAAAGACGTGATGGATAAATATCAACGGGCTTGTCGTTTACTTTCCCCTTTTTCCCCCTCACTTGTTCACTTGCCTTTCTACCGACTACAGACTACTAATTCATATCCAAAGAGTACTCATATACGTACCATTCTTGATTCAACTTACAAAAAAGAAACACTCAATTCCAAGTCACAAACCTACCCTCATCAACTCCTCCCCGTTTAGCTGCACCTCCGTCGCCGGCTTGGCGTTTGCGATAAAAGAGCGGCCCCCGGACCGGAACCATTTTAGAGGCACGCGTTCCCGACGGATCTTGAAACGGATCTCTTCTCCCCTTCTTCCCGCCAGGAATTGTTCTCGGGAGATAGACGGGCGTCGTCGAGGAGGGTATATAGAAGGAATAGTTCACCCATCCTCACTCACCCACTCCGCCTACAACTCGCACATATCATACCGGTATACACACACCTCAACACAAGATGGCTCGCTCAACGCGCTCCTCCTCCTCCGAGACCATCAACGAAAAGGCCCTCCCCCCTCCAACCACAACCATTGAACCCCTGGACGAAAAACAACCCTCAACATCCTACCAAACCACGCCCCCCTCAAGGCACAAAGACGACACAGCCATCTACCCATCGCCCGACCCCGAAACCGACATCGAGCGCGGCAGCCTCACCCCTTCCAAACCCGACCTCTCCTCCTCATCTCCCGATGACCCTCCCGGCGCCTCCAAAGACTCTCCCCCTCCGGCTCCGGCCCCCGGACCTCCCCCCGGGATGGCCCCGTCCGACTTCCCCGACGGAGGCACCCAGGCCTGGCTCGTGGTTCTTGGCGGATGGTGCGCACTGTTTTGCACGTTTGGCCTGGTCAACTGCGTGGGCGTGTTCCAGGCGTACTACGTTAGGGGACCGCTGCGGGAGTACGACAGTTCGACGGTGAGCTGGATCATGTCTGTGCAGGTGTTTTTCATGATCTTTAGCGGAGCCATTGTAAGATCTCCTTCCTCTCTATCCTCTCTCTCTCCCTCTCCTATATCTAACTCTCTCCTCCAGTTCGGCCGCATCTTCGACAACCACGGCCCAAGATACCTCCTCCTCTTCGGCACCCTCGCCTACGTCTTCGGCCTCATGATGGTCTCCCTCTCCACCCACTACTGGCACTTCTTCCTCTCCCAAGCCCTCGTCGCCTCGGTCGGCTCGTCCGCCGTCTTCAACGCCTGCATGTCCTCCCTCGTCACCTGGTTCTTCCGCCGCCGCGCCACCGCATTCGGCCTCATGGTCTCGGGCTCCTCCCTCGGCGGCGTCTGCCTCCCCATCATGATGGACAAGATGATTTCCTCCGTCGGCTTCCCCTGGATGATGCGCACCATGGCCTTCCTCTTCCTCGCCCTCCTGAGCGTCGCCTGCTTGACTGTCAAGAGCCGTCTACCTCCACGACCAAGACCCTTCGTCATCTCAGAATACCTCGAAGGTCTCCGCGACCCGCGCATGTCCGTCACCGTCGCCGGCTTCTTCCTCTTCATGTGGGGCATGTTCCTCCCCTTCAACTATGTCATTCTTCAAGCCGAAGCCGCCGGCGTGTCGTCCACTCTCGTCCCGTACCTTCTCCCCATCCTCAACGCCGTGAGCATCTTCGGCCGCATCGTTCCCGGGCTGGTAGCCGACAAGCTGAGTCGGTACAACGTCATGATCTTCATCATGTTCGTGTCGGCCCTGTTCTGCCTCGCCGTCTGGATCCCCGTCGAGTCCACCGCGGGCATCCTCGTCTTTGCCATCATCTTTGGCTTCTCGTCGGGAGGGTACATCAGCCTCGCTCCGACGCTGGTCGCCCAAATCTCGGACATTCGACAGATTGGCACTCGCGTCGGTACCGCCTTTGCCATCCAGTCGTTTGGTGCTCTTACCGGGAGTCCCATCGGTGGTGCCATCGTGAAGAGGCAGAACGGCGACTACCTGGGTCTTCAGCTGTTTTGCGGCTGCTCCATGATGGCCGGCGTCGTCGTTATTCTGTGGGCGCGGTATATCCAAGTTGGATTCAAGCCCGTCAAGATTTGAGTTATAGTCGGCATCTAAGGATATATGAGGATGGATACAAACAGGATATACTTGCTAGGGTGTTTATTGGAAAACGCGTCCGGTTGATAGATACCATTTCATTAAAAGGATAGACGAATGCAATCATGGTTAAACAGAATCATTGCACGACTTTGTGTTCAAGGCTGAATGCAATTGGAGAAACATATTGACAGTCAGCGACAGGGAATACGTATTCAACCTTGTCACACGACAGTGACCTCTCCTATCTCGCGTGCAACCAATAACGTCTCGATATGAGACGCATATCTGCGATTGTACTTGCACAACAAGTACGTAAGCTGAGACCATCGACTATAATTCAACTCCGCTTGAACCCAAGAAACTGCAGAGGCAGATTAGCCAGAGCTCAACAGACACCATGTCCAAAGCAAAAAAAAAAAGTAAAAGTGTTCTCAGGTAGAAATGTAGATTGATAGATAGAATTGGTGAGCGTCGAATCATGGAGATCATAAACAGCCTCTGCTCAAATCATCATAGAACAAGATTTAAGAAAAGACGACACATACCTCGTATTCAACAAGAACCGTAATTTATCAAGGAACAAGACAGAAACTATGCTTATTCGGTCAGCGCTTTCTCGCAACAAATGTCAAGCAGAAAACGAAAGATTGGGGCATTCTCAGAGGGTAAATGTAGATAGATAGAAATTGGTGAGCGTTGAATCATGAACATCATAAACAGCCTCTGCTCAAATCATCATGGAATAGGTTGGGAGTAAAGGGGAGGACAATGCCAAGGTCAGAGACATACCTCATATTGAGCAAGAAACCTGTGTCACTATCGTCGAGACCACGAAACTATCTTCATCAAAGTCAGCACCTATTCACCAACACATCCAATACAAAGACATATAAGGTGGGCATTCTCAGAGGGTAAATGTAGATTGATAGAAATGGTGAGCGTTGAATCATGAAGATCATAAACAGCCTCTGCTCTCGATCATCATGGAATAGACGGGTGAAACAAGTAAACAGAAAACAACACATACCTTTCGAAAGCTTATCACCTGTCCAGGGCTGGCACAAGTTCAAGAGCTCACATGAAACAACAAAACTCCAATTGTCTAGTGTAGCATCTCTTCCCCGCCCGGAAGAGTTATGTACAATGGATCGATTTCCCGTTCGCCCGTCCTCGTGCTGCTTATTGGCTACCCTCAATCGTGGCGATGACGGGGTTAATCTCGACGCCATACTTCTCCTTGAGTCTCTCGGCTCGCCGCTCTTCGTATCCGGGGGGCTTGATACCTGTGTGCGTGTCAGAAAGCTGCCTTGATCGCAAACCCATCCCATGCGCGACTTACCTCGGCCCTCGCCAATCTCCGAGATGGTCTGCTCGACCGGCAACCGGGTTGTCCTTCGGATCGTCTCCTTGCGAGCAAACTCGTCCTTCTCGTGTCTAAAGGTGTCGTACCGGCCTCCGAGGTAGTAGAACATACCCTGGAAAGCACCGATACCAGAACCCAGGCCCACCACGACGGGCAGTCTCCTCGCTGACGCCAGTGTTAGATTCACGTGTCCATCGCAACTCGTATTGTAGGGATCGTACATGGCAGACCGAGCACGGCGCCCATCATGAAACCGCCAAAGGCGGCACCCCAGGCGTCGTCCTTTTCGCGGAGGTTCATGGAGCTTCGCGAGAAGAAGACGTAGGCAGTAGGAGCGGCAGCTACACACCGGACACCAATTAGCACCAGGAAATCATCAATTGACCCTGAAAAAGCGAGGCATCCTACTGGCAAGGCCAATGATGGGAGCCCCGCGCGTGAACACGCTCAGGACGCCCAGGTTCTGCTTAGCCAAGGCATTCCGGATCGAGGCGATGAAGAGACCCGAGGCGGCGCCGACGACTCCCGCCTTTGTCGAGTCGTTCAGGGTGTCGTAGGGCTTGTAGGCATCGTCGCCTTGCGGGTGAGCCTCGTGGCTCTCAGCGGGCGTGCCGGGCTGCATGGCGAGGTGGCGGCGGGAGGACGGAGTTTGCTTGGGGTTTCGTTCTTCCCGGTGCTGAGGATGAAGCCGAAGCTCTTGGGCGAACGAGGATTGGAGGGATGAAGCATCCACTGAAACACGTGACGATGGTCATTCAATTGCGTTGCCTTGATTGGTCCGTGGGTGGAAGGTGTCGGGGTGAATTTTCGGCCGTTGCCGGTACGTACTGGTAGAGGTCGGGGTCCCACTTTTACCCACTAACAAGAAAAAAGAAGAAATGGCAAACTCACCGTCCAAGGCTGAAGCTGTTTGAATAACCTTGTCTATCAGGGTTTATACCGAGGTTGCTTCATTGACGACTTGAAGGTTGAATTTCTAGGATCTTGTTCTTCTCTATTCTCTCTATAGCCTGGTTCCTTTGTCTCTTTACACGGTTCAGGCCGAGCACTCCTTAGCTCCTCGTACATGACACTTCAACGTTGAGGCCGTGTTAGTCAACTCACTTGACGACATCACACATCCGAGGCTCAAGACACCATTGCAACAACCCGGCGAAGGACACGGAAACATCATCCATCTCATCAACAAGTCTCACTTATTGGCAAAGTCCTCACAATGGCCTCCGTCCAACCCGACGAGGTCACAGAACCAACCCCCATGGAAGGCCTCCAAGTAACCACATCTTCTTCCCCTCAACCAGACAACAACCCTCCAGAAGCCCTCCAAGCAACCACCCCATCCCCTCAAGAAACCGCCAACCCCCTAGAAGCCCTCCAAGCCATCGCCGCTCCCGCCACCGCCTCAGCCCCCCCTCCCCTCTCCAAAAACGCCCTCAAGCGCCAACGCAAGCAACAAGAATGGGAAGACGGCGCCGACGCCCGCCGCAAACTCCGCAAGCAAAAGCGCCAGGCCACCCGCGTCCGCAAGCGCGAGCACCGCGCCGCCCTCGTCGCCCAAGGCATCGACCCTGCCTCCCTCGCTCCCCGGAAACCCGCCCCCGTCAACGTGCCCGTGTCCATCGTCTTCGACTGCGCCTTCGAGGACTGCATGATCCCCAAGGAACTCGTCTCGCTGGGCAGCCAAATCACCCGGTCCTACTCGGAGAACCGGACCGCCGCGTTCCGCGCCCAGCTGTACGTGTCGGACTGGAAGGGCAAGCTGGCGGCGCGGTTCCGGGACGTGCTCGGGGACAAGCACAAGAACTGGCGGGGCATCGAGTTCCTCGAGGGGGACTTTGTCGAGTGCGCCGAGAAGGCGAGGGAGCACATGAAGACTAACGGAGGAACCGTCAGCCCGGTCCTGCAACGCAGCGTCGACGAAAAAGTCCCCTGGGTGCGCGACGAATTCGATCCCCTCCCGCTGCCCGGTCCGGAGCCGGAGCCGCGGGAAGAGTACAGGGACGTGGTGTACCTGTCGTCCGACTCGCCGTACATGCTGGACCGTCTGGAGCCCAACACGAGCTACATCATCGGCGGGCTGGTCGACAAGAACCGCGAAAAGGGCATCTGCTACAGGCGGGCGCGGGAGCGGGGGATCCGGACGGCGCGGCTGCCCATCGGCCAGTACATGGTGATGCAGAGCCGGCAGGTGCTGGCTACGAACCACGTCGTCGAGATCATGCTCAAGTGGCTCGAGTGCGAGAGCTGGGGGGAGGCGTTTTTGAGTGTTATTCCCAAGCGGAAGGGGGGGCACCTGCGGAAACAAGAGGGAGAGGGTGAGGGTGACGACGGGGATGAAGGAGATGGAGAGGATAAAGAGGATAAAGGAGACGTGCCAGAGGACGACACTGGTGTTACAAAACCCAGTGCTTCAGAGGACGCTGACAAAGCCGCAAAACCTGTCACGGAATAAATAGTTGAAAAGTCATAAACCCCGCCTTGCCATAGTACGCCAGCCAAATATCCAGATACAAGTCATACAGCCATCATCCCCGCCAATCAAACTCATTACATCTCAAAACTCCATAGACTCCTCCTCCCTCTCCCTCTTGACTCGCACATCCCGCTCATCCTTGATCAACCCGTTGACAAACAACCGGAACTGATCGATATACGGCTTCAAGCTGGTCTTCTCCCAGTCCGCCACGCTCTTGCCGCCCTCTCCCTTCTCCTTCTCCTTCTCCTCCTCCTTCCACGCGTCAATCTCGGCCAGGAGAGATTGCACAGTGGGAACCTCGAGCGGGTCAAACTCTTCGAGCTTCTTAGTACTAATGGGCACGCACACCCGCCCCGTGCCGGGGTGCACGACAAAGGGACTCTTGAGCAAATGGTTGAGTTTCTTGCTGACTTCGATATCCAGTCGCGGATACGTATACTCGAGCACGATGTCCTGCTTGGCCTCGAGGAGAGCCTTTGCGTCGAGATGCTTGCTGGCGCCCGTCTTGGCCAGCGCATCGATGTCGGCCCATTTCGACGCAGAGGCACGGCCCGGGGCCGCGTCCCATTTCTTGCGAAGGGACTCGTTGAGGTTGCGGTCCGGCAGGAGCTGGAGAAGCTTCTCTGCCTGCTCGCGACTGGCCCAGGGGTCTTGGACCTCGAGGACGTCTTCGGAAAAGTGGTTCTTGAGAATGTCAAGGCTTCGACTGCGAGACATGTCAGTATCTGTTCAGGCGCTTTTACGAGATCACCTACGCAAGATGGGGGTGCAGCGGTCTCCTCAGGTTGACCTTTTTCCCACTCTGCGCACCACCCTTGACCACCTCCAAATAACCCGCAATGGACCTCCTCTTCTGGTCGTCCATGCTCCGGACCTTCTTGTCGCACACCCAAGCGTGAGCACCTCGTCTACCCGAGTACACCCACATGATGTGCTTGAACCCAAAGTCCTCTCGCAAAGAAGCGTCGACGACCTTGATGGCCATGGTCATAAACTGCCAGCACTTGTTGCAAATGTTCGCCTTGTCGCAGCACGTACGCACGTCGTCGTAATCCGTCAAATCGATATCGAAGCAGAGTTCCTTGGCGAGGGGCTTAATCTTGACGGTTTTGCGATCGCGGGGGTTGGCCGAGTAGACGGGACCGATTTCGAAACGCGACGGCATCAAGCGGAGGACGTCTTTTCGGAGGCTGCATATCGTGTGAGCGAGGAACTTGCGCCGACTTCTTGCTAGGATGGGAGCGGGGGTACGTACAGGTCTGCGGTCGTGAAGGATTGGTATCGGAGGTAGGCGTCGTTCTGGAGGGTAAATGCGAATTCTCGATTCGCAAAGTCGTTGGTCGGGGTCGGGCTGTGGTTGAGCCATTGGAAGAGGAATCGCCAGGGGAACAAGCGCTGGTAGAAACTTCGCATGACTTCTGGGTCCGAGGCCGTCATGGCCGTAGCAGGGCTACCGGAGGTCAGCATGCGAACGGCGCACGAGAAGCAAAAGACCACTCACGTTGGCGATGCCGGAGCGACCTGAGAGCTGGGTTGCACAGGGGCAGAGCTAGGAAACTCATCGTCCGAGTCGACGTCGTCGAACAAATCCTCCAGTTTCTTGATATCCTTCTTAGTGTCCTTGCTCTCGTCCATATCGACATCGGTTGCAGGCGCTGCCGCTGCCGCTGGAGGTGCCTCAATGCCGGCCTCCTCCTTGGGCTCGTCCTTAACGGGTGCTGGAGATGACATGGCTTCTGGTGTGGTTGAATGAGGCATTGCGCCTTAATGGTAGTTCTGGGGGTCCTGGAGGCAAAGAATTACCACTTCGCACGGCTATGTACGAATATTCGTACAGCTTTCTCTGGTGATTGTCGCAGTGATGGCTCGAGAGTTGGAGTTGAAGGTGGTGGGACTCGTCGCGACGAGTCGCGTCTTTCGCGTAAAGTGGATACTACGGGGGTATCTGGTACGTACCATCAACGGTGCTGCCAAGTCACGTGGACCAGCCAGCGGCATTCCGGACCAGCAGCGCATTGCCCGAACATGATGAGTCGACCAGCGACTCTCAAATGTCATTGAAGCTGCCGCAATTCGTGTTTTAGCTCTTTTAAACCAACAGCATCACTCAGGGTTTCCACGGTTAGGTTCTATAGAAACTACTGTAGGAGGCAGACCGCTGAAGAGGGTTCCCGAAGGACACCCTCAGAATCGTCATTTACACGACATTGAGACATACAATGGTCCCAGCCAGCCTTGCAACGAATGCAACCATTGACCAATTTCCTCGTTCCAAAGTGAAGCCAAAAGAACTCACGATTGATTTCGAAACTACTCGTCCTTTCATCCCATCCCTGATGTCTCACCTCCTGTGCCACACCCTGGGATGCTGCTGCCTCAATATAAGCATTATCTCCCCGTGCCGAAGTTAAGCCACATGCTCCCACCACAACTTTCCTTCAAGGTCATCATTTCTCCCACAACCACTTCTCTTCTTCCACTATAACTTTATCTGCCTTCCACTCCCCAGCCATCATTTCTCATCAACTTCATCATGGCTGCCGTATCGCCATTCAATCCAGACTTATCACCAGACCCATCCTTGGCATCAGCGGCCATCTCAACCAAGGCATCGACAGCGCCATCGCTAGATGCAGCGTCGCCAGTGATCCAGTTTACTACCATCGAGAAGCTCTTTGATGAGATTAACTGCACTCTTGGAGATATTCTCACCGTCTACGGTAAGTGAGCGCGTATGCATATGCGTCTTGTTCTTTTATTTATTATTCTATTACTAATCTTTCCTAAAGGTGTATCGGCCCAGCAGTTTGCGGAGTTCGAGAAGGCAAGATTAGAACGACGAAAGGGGTTCCGGATTCGTCGCTTTTCTGCTGCTACCAAGATCCTTATTATTACCATCCCAACCGACTTACATGAAGCTCTTCATCTAGAAATTTGGCAAGGAGTCTGTTGGAAGATTGGTCAGATGGGGTTAAGAGGAGCTTGGAGACCCATGGGCTGCAAGACTCTTCGAGCAACACAGAACCACCCTGGTGGTGATAGCGGAGAAGGCGACTCAACAGGAGGTCCATATCAAGAACGCGGTTATCGCGGAGCTTGGCCAACCTTGGTGATTGAAGCAGGGGATTCAGAGACGCTACCAGAATTGAGAAAGGATATGAGATGGTGGTTTGGAACGTCAGATCACCAGGTCAAGATTATTCTTCTGGCTAAGCTCGAGCGGAGCGCAAGAAGTATTATCATCGAGAAATATATTGAGGTCCCAGCTCGGAGCCGACCAGGCGCCACCACCACGCGGGCAGCAGCCCAGCTCGAGCCGACTTGCACACAGGTCATCACCATTACGAAGAATCCCGGCAATCCTACGTCGTACAATGTCACTAGGGGGGCTTTACGACTTGAGTTTCACCTCTTGTTCTTGAGACAGCCAGGCCAGGGAGAGGGTGATGTAATTATTAGCATCCAGGACCTTCAAGCGTGTGCAGACCATATTTGGGCTATGGTAGTTTAGTTGGGGTGAATCGCAATAGATGAGGAGGAAGGTCGCCCGTCAATGCTTTCGTTTTTGCACGCGGCGTTGGATTGGCCAAACGCCTGCCTGCCTATATCTGGCGACCCTTTGCCGCTGTTCCCGTTGTTGGTTTTTCCCATCTCTGTTCTTTTTTTTCTTAGCCCAGAAAGTTTCTTCCTTGGGGGCTCGATACTCGGATTTCTTCGAACAGCTCTCCCCATCAACCATCGTGAACGCCTCACTCTTACATCAAACTCACTTCAAACTCACTTCGGCGAATACACACACAAACGCCATATTATGCCTCGTCAACCGTTCAACCAATGATATTATGCTCTGGTATCAAACAGTTTCGTTAAAAGTATCCCAAAAGCAGATCCCAACGCGCCACCCCATCTTGCCAGCCAGGACCTCTCCCAGCCGTGTCCCTCCGTCGTTCATTCAATAGATCCGTCATGAATCAAATTGAGCCTCCCTCCCTCTCCCGAATCCCTAACAAAACAGACCGAAACTCTCGCTAGTTCAACGAATTGGCAGCCCCGTGCCATCCTCGCCACCAAACGCCACACGCCAAGATGTCAAGTCAACCGTGTAAAGTAACAGACATTAGACATTGCCTCCTCCCTTGCCCGAGCTCAAGCATACGTGCGTTGCCGTTTCTCCGGAGGACTCTGCCCGTCGATCCGCCCGCTGCTCAGCTGGGGTTGAGATATGCCCCCAGGAAACGTGGCTCGAGTTGCACTGCTGGGTGCCATGGCATACTGGTTGGCCCCGTTGACGAGACCGAAGCTCTGGTCCATTCCGTTCATCGGTGAGGCCTGCGGTATCTGTCCCGGTGACCAGGCAGGCCCCGTGGCCGGAGGCGTGGGAGTCGTCTCAAACTTCAGGTTGACGGGCGTGCCCGTACCCAAAGAACCAGGTGGGTTGATGTAGCCACCTCCTCCCACCACGTATCCAGATCCGGATTCGTGCGCCGCTGGGTCATAGTTCTTGAGGAGGTATCCGAGGTGGTTCTCTACGATCTTCTGCATTCCGCTCTTGGTGAAGGGCTTGGCCAGGACGCCATTCATGCCTGGTTAAAGTCAGCATCTGTCAAGATCCGAGTCCTGCCGGGCGACTTACCATGCTCAAAGTAGCAATGGACCTCATCCGACCGGATGTTGGATGTCATGGCAACAATGGGGATCGAGGGGTATTCTTGGCGGATGTACATGGTGGTAGAGACGCCGTCCAGCCTCGGCATGATGATATCCATGAATATCATGTCAAAAGCCTCTTTGCCCGTCTCTGACATTCGTTGGTAAGCTTCCGCTCCGTTGTTCTATGACAGGGTCAGCCGCAACTCGTGGAGCAACGCTCTACAGAACCGCTTACCGCTTGCTCGACTTCACATCCCATCGATTTGAGAAACTTCATTCCGATCTTGGAGCAGGTCGGGTCGTCCTCGACCAAGAAGATCCTCGGCTTCTTCGGTCCCCACAGGAGAGCACCGTTGTTGGGGTCCGAGTTTTGAGGCGTCGAGGCACCGATGTTGATGGGTTGGGGAACAGGAGCTCCTTGCAAGGCGGGAGCACCGGCGTTGGGAGCAGCACCGGCCGCGGGGTTCGCTTCACCCGGCATGGCGTACGGAATCTTGTGAATGTGATCCGAGTGGAAGGGGTCAATGCCGACAGTCTGCCCAACGGGGTACACGGGATATCGGTTAATGTCCGTCATGGGATCGTGCATGACGTGCATCTGCGTTTGCTGCATGACGATGGCCGAGTCGGCCGGCGAGCCGTAGACACCCTGGAGTCGCTCGAGTTCCCTGTCGGCAATGGAATCAAACGTGATGTTGTTTAGGTGCTCGCGGGCCCGTCGGAGCTCGGGCGCGGCATCTTCTCCGTCCAACGATGCCGGCGTAAGATGCATCTGCTGCGGCGGTGGGCGGTTTCTCTCGGTGGAGAGGAAGTTGAGCATCTCAAATTGAGATTGCTTCTGCGCGTTTGCCATCTTCTGGAGGGCGAAGACCTCGTTCACGAGGAGCCGGTTCGTCTGGGAGATTTCAGTGTACAGCTCCTGGAGCTGTTGCACCTGCTGCTGGGTGGCCGTGAGCTGGTCCGTCAAGACGCTGATGTGGTGCGTCGTGGTGAAATCCTCGGTGGCCTGGGCCCTCCTAGGTGCTGGCGCTTTCCGGCGGATGTTGTCCAAGTCATCTTTGCTACCAACCCTGAAGCTAGGGTGCTTGAATTCGAGAGTCTAGTCACCAGGGTTAACCGTTGCCGCTTCCGTCCATCGTATATGGCACTCACGTTTGCGCCGTTTACGGTTGTGCTGGCGTCGTTTGACTGCCTCACTTTGTGAAAGTCATACTTGTTCAGTTGACGAACAAAGCTAGCCATGTTGCTGTGTTTGAAGTGTTTGGGTAGAATTGATCGGGTGAATTTCTCGTTCTTGATCCTCCATTAGACCTCGGTTGAAATTGGACGGGTAAAGTCAGATATCGTACCTCGACCACGACAAACGTGTCGCCGTCTTTTCCCCAGCGGGCGACATCTTGGTGCGCCGGATCCTCGAGCATTCTACAAAGGGGTCAGCCAAACCGGTTTCGGGGTCGACGTCGGAATTTGCGGAAGTTTGCGCACCGATACAACTTGCGAACCTAGAAAGGGGGATTGCATGTTAACAGCCCGTCCAACCCAGCGAGACGGAGAGAATTTCTACACCCCACTTACAAATTCGCTGGCATTGCTGCCACCTGTCGGGGTGGCCTCGCCTCCAGACATGGCGAGGGTGAGATGTGCGTGTACTATCGAAGACGGCCGTCGAGGTTGCGGGCTTGGGCGGATTTGACACAAGAACGTCGACAATGAGCGTTGAAGCAGGTAGCCGTTTATGGAGCCGTTCGGCCGAAACGAACTATGTGACGTGTGTTATTCCGTTCGGGAAAGACGAAATGGGTAGAGGCAGCGGGTGGCCGAGAGTCCAACAGAAGAGCGAAGGGTTGGAGGAACGCGGGAGGTCGGCAGGCGATGGGCGGCGACGCAGAGTGTAGGACAGCAATCGGAGGGTCGGACGCGCTGGTGGGAGGCCAAGGGTAAAGGGGCGACAGAGCTGGGCGGACGGCTTGCTGAGGCGGCGGCTCGCGGAGAAGAAAGGTCGCTCTCTCAGGATACTGGCGATGAAGAATGGCCGTCGCAATTGGAGGGACAGGGACGGGGAACGGGGGACGACGGGGGACGGAGAATGGGGAACGGTATCTCAGCATCGAGGGTTGGGCGTGAGTGGAACACGGCACTGCACCGTACAGTGCCTGTCCGTACAGACCCAAGACGGCACAAGACGAGACAAGACGAGACAGGCAGGCAAGCTTAGCTGACTGGCGGCAGCCTCTGACAGGGCAGGGGAGCCGGGAACGGGGGACCCAGCAGCTCAGGAGCGAAGCCACTTCGTCCAACAAGGAAAAAGCTTGAGCCCTCGG
Organism: Thelonectria blattea; assembly: GCA_024115155.1. NCBI lineage: Eukaryota > Fungi > Ascomycota > Sordariomycetes > Hypocreales > Nectriaceae > Thelonectria > Thelonectria blattea. The sequence goes on from JAMQMW010001814.1 coordinate 36,141, forward strand.
CCATGGAGGGGGTCCTTCCAGGGGAGGACTAGTCTGCTGAACGATCGCGGTGGGAATGTAGGCCCATTGCGCAAAGAAGTTTGGCGGTCGTGGGGGGGGGTCTCTCTGGGTCAATAGAAGCCCACCACAGCTCCGCCCATCATCTTCCGCCGTTGCTGGTTGGTTGGTCAGCCTAAGATCGCCCCGGACTCAACTGTGTGGCGTGGGACCATCACGCACCGTAAGCACCCAGCTGGGTTACGAGGTCGTCGTCCCCAGTCGCCGGCGGTGGACGAGATGGTTGCCGCTGTCCTGCCGCTGTCCTGCCTGCAGCGAGCAAGCGAGCTCAGGAGGGCAATGTCGCTTCAAGAAGCTTGACTCGGGCGGCGCGCCCGTCAGACTATTGTCCGTTTTGTCTTTGACTCACCTTTCGTCCCCCCCTCTCCCGAACGCTTTCGGCCTCATGCGAATGATTCCCCTGTCCGGCCCGGACGCTATCGCCTCGCTCGGTGCCGGAAGAAGCTTCTTTCCAGCGTCTTTGCAAGCTCCTTCGGTATTCATCCCGCCCAATGTCCGATTCGTATTCATCCCGAGTCGACAAGATAACAGCGCTTTGGTGTGTTTGAGTCGTTTCCATCCTCTCCTTTTATGAGTTGCCTTGATCCATTCGAGCTGATCCTGCTCATCTTTTCTTGCGGAGGACATACGGATATGCAGGGAGGGTAATGCACTCCCCAATATCCGTACTTGGGCCGTTCAATGCAAAAGGTGGCTTGCTCGTGGGCTGGCGGAGCCGCGTTCCTGAAGGAAACCCAATCAGTCCGAGGAATGTGGCCAATTTCCCCTGCCTCAAGCAGGCGATGCACAACAACAAGAGTTTGCATCCCTCGCGAGCGCCAGCCAGACCCAGCGGTTTGGGCGCGCCGACTCCCTTGTCCCTGGAACTAGGTGCCTCGTTTCCTGCTGCACCTCAGCCGGCAATTTACTAGATTTGGTGCCATCCGTCAGACTTGAGTCGGCAGTTAGATAGTGTGCATCCGTTCACCATTTGACGTCCGGAGCTGAATATCAACCCCTAATCCCTGCGGCGCGCTATCACGAAATTTTCGCTCAGCCGTCGGATGATTGTCTCTCGCCGTCGAACAGATGAAATGGCAGAGACCCTTTTGCTTTTTTATCGATCCACGAAGAGTGTCTGTCGGGGGTGTATGCAAGGTTCGGGAGACCCCCCCTTTGTGATGTGACAAGTGACGGCGTTATCGAGGTCGAATCAAGCGTCCTTTTCGCAAATGCGGCTTCCGGCTTGCGGATTGTGCCACATTGTCCATGGGCCAAGAGAAGTTGGGAAGACGAGGCGTCGACGATGCCCTGCAGTCTACGGACTACTGTAGGGGGTGTTTTGCGTTAGCACAGAGAAAGGGGGCCGGAGAAGAAAATGCGAAAAGAAAAAAAAAATACTAGTTAATTAGCACGCCCAACAACAGCTCGAAGCCTTGAAGCAGCACAGCCCAAGTGGCTTTGGATCAGAGTTTGGACTGGCACTAGTTGAATTGGGGTGGTCATTCCGAACGGGAAACGCTGGTGCCGTCAATTGATCGTGTCGCAACAAAGCTGCCGAGTCCACAGCGCATGTGTTGTTCGTTCGAGTCAATGGTTCGACAAGAACGGAGCAGAACCGTCGTCAAGATGTTTTCGAGCCTCCGTCCGTCCCCGGGTGGAATGCCAGAACAGCCTCCAGAAGTTGGTATTCGGATCTCATCCCGCGGATCTAGCCGGCCGGAGGTGTGATCGCCCAGGTTGAGGCGAGCAACTGTGATTGATCATGGCGCTGACAAGGGTGCGGCCATCCTTAGCTCAGAGCTACGGTCAAGATCTGCTCCTCGCATCGCTGGGCGGGCCGGAGGTGGCACGTAGGGCTACAGGATGCCGCCTGCAGTGTGCTTTGACTTGCTTCGTGACTTTCAACGTCTGTGGGTTGGTTATCTCTTGCGGCGGCGGATGCACGCATGGCCACGTAGGGTCGCATAGGGCACAAGATGCCACGTCGAGGCGGGAGATCAACTGAACAAGTTTGCTTTGTGTCGTCTGTGGGTTGTGGACTGTGGTTGAGAGACCGCGGGGAAAGAGGAAAGATGGAACGCAGACGCAGACGCAGATGCAGACGCAAGTACCCAGTGCTCAATTGGTGCTAGTTCATTAAATTAATCGTGTTCATACTGTGTCTATTTCGCACCTTCCGCCTTTCGCCTCCCGTCAATTTGTGCGATTTGGGAAAGCGCGATGGCTTTAGGGTAGGTCCATTTGAGAGGCGTCTCGCAATTTGGGTTCCTGGTTGGCGCATTTCTCAACAAATCTTCTCCCGAGACACTTCAATTTCCGCGGAGCCAATATCCCGTCCTCGGGTCATTGATGTGTAGACCCAAGACAAGATAGAAGCTCCAACGACTTTAGACATTGTCTCGATTCTCATTCCGCAAGCACGCAATACCCGGCTACGCTCTCCATCACATCTCTGACCGAGAGCACTAGTTACCAGGCCGTTCCAAGACAACCGTCCCGGACCCATGCTCTCGGGGGGCCGGACTCTGCTCCAAAAAACATACCAGACATTGCCAACCCATTATCCTGCTCCCGGTTCTCCCTGCTTTGGGGTCCTCCTTCGCCAAACATTACCACAAGTGTCCAAGGCACCAAAAGCAATTTGTGACTTGAAGAATCAGTGTCGAGACATCGAAACAACATGGTGATTCCAAACGCCAAGAGCAATGGGATGGTTATCCCAATCCTAGATACCCTGCTTCCTCGTCGGATATCGAGCTTCCGGCACTGGCTGCAGCGTTGGTGGTGTCCATCATGCTGGGCTCTGAAGAACGGATGATGGCTTCGCGCACGCATGCGGCTAGGGGCACTGTGTCGAAGGGCCATTCTCCCACACGGCATATCGCGAAGATGAAATCCCGAGGGCCACAAGATCCATTTTCACCTTAGCTGCCTCCACGTCAGCGCCGGATTTGTCGATCACTCCACTAGCGAAGGCGCCTGACAGCCTATCGATTGGATTATCTCATCGAGCTCACAAGGCCTTGAAATCAGCCATGTCCGGCCAGGCACATCAGGAATGCTTCGCGAAGTTAGTGTCTGAATCTGGCTTGCCGAAATGTCCAGGGTAGGCTGATTGGGACGGATTGCAAGCTCCGGAGCTTCAGCCCCAGCTTTGGCCCCAGTAGCAAAAAACTCGCTGAGTCATCCATACCCCGCCATACACCGAGACTCACCTTGCTTCACCGAGACGAGAAATTTCCCGTGCGTGTTGCGATTGAGTCACCGACCCATGACTCCGACCCAACTTTGTCCGAGCCACGCACCCGCAATTCCACCTTCTCGTCTGCCTCAACGCGCCACCTTCAATTACCAGGCAATGTCGCACAAAGGGAACAACAAGGGAAAGAAGGCCTCCAAGGGGAGTGCTGAGAGCAAGAGCGAGGAGGTTCTGCAGGCCGTTGTAGGTGCCACCGCGGGGTATTGAGAGCTGGCGCAAGCTCACCAGCCGTCCAGGTCCTCGCCGATTCATTCCAAGACAGATACAAGCCTTTCACGGCAGAAAAGCCAAGAGTAAGGCCTTCTACCAAGCCACTACCGCATGCGAATGGATGCTAACACCGTCGCGCAGTGTCTTCTGCCCCTCGCCAACACCCCGCTCATCGAGTACACCCTCGAATTCCTTGCCATGAATGGCGTCAACGAAGTTTACATATACTGCGGAGCCCAGACAGGCCAAGTCGAAGACTACATTAGCCGCTCGCGATGGTCGACTGCATCTAGAACGTGCCCGTTTTCCGTCCTACAGTTCGTCAGAGTATCCGACGCACGATCCGTCGGCGATGTCCTTCGCGACATGGACAAGCGATCACTGGTCGACGGAGACTTCATCCTCGTCCACGGCGACCTCGTATCCAACATCACTCTGGACGGCGCATTGGCGGCACACCGGAAGCGGCGAGAGGCCAGCGCTGCCAACATCATGACGATGATCCTGCGGAGCGGAGGACACGAGGAACACCGAACTAAGACGAACGGCATTACACCTACCTTTGTGGTGGACAGCAAAACCAAGCGATGTCTACACTACGACGAGATGAGCCCGGTTGGAAACGACCACTACGTATCGCTAGACCCCACCATCGTGGACGAGCTCTCGACCGACTTTGAGATCCGATCCGACCTGATCGACGCACAGATCGACATTTGCACTCCCGAGGTTCTGGCCCTCTGGTCAGAAAGCTTCGACTACGAGCTTCCCCGAAGGAACTTCCTCCACGGCGTCCTCAAGGATTGGGAGCTCAATGGCAAGATGATCTATGCCGAGATCTTTGACGAGGGCTACGCTGCTCGCGCCAGCAACCTCCAACTGTACGACGCCATCAGCCGGGATGTGCTGAGCCGCTGGACGTACCCCTTCATCCCCGAGAGCAACCTCATGCCGAGCCAGACATATCAACGCCAAATCAACGGCGTGGTGGTGGAAAACGGCGCCTTCCATGCCAACGACGCCAAGATTTCAAACTCCATCATCGGACAGGACAGCACCATTGGCTCAGGGAGCAAGGTCGTGAGCAGCATCATCGGGAGAGACTGCAAGATTGGCGCCAACGTCACGCTGGAGAACTGCTACATCTGGAACGACGTCACAATTGACGACGGAACCAGAATATCTCGATCCATCGTGGCCGATTCCGCCGCGATTGGCAAGAACAGCAACCTCCCCGACGGCGCCCTCCTCTCGTTTGGCGTCAAGATTAGCGAAGGCACTTTACTCCCGCCCAACGCCGTCATCTCGGCCAAGACGGTCCACGGCGCCTCCGTGGTCCCCGACACGACGTTGCTCGGCGGTGACACTAACGCTGCACCCTTCGACGACTCCCAAGACGACGACTACGACGAAGAGGACCCATCCTTGCTCCAGAAGAGCTTGATCTACTCCCTCGCCCACCTCAGCCTCTCCAGCTCCTCCGTCTCGACCTTCTCCTCGGAGGTGTCGGAGGACTCCTTCGCCGGACAGGCCCTCTCGACCGACGCCGACGCCTCGACGCGCTCGCGCCTCTCGTCCTTCGCCTCGGACGAGGCCGGCGACCGCATGTCGTTCCACCACGACGCCGTCCACGGCCTGCTCGACGCGCTCCGCGCCGAGACGGGAGACTTCGACTCGGCAAAGCTCGAGTTCATGGGCCTACGCCTCGCAAACGACGCCTCCGACGCCATGATGCGCCGCGCCGTCGCCACCTCCTTCGCCCGCCGCGCCGCCGAGCTGCTCACCCCCGAGCACGGCGGGCCCCTCGAACCCGCAAAGGCCGCGGAAAAGGCCCTCGTCGCGCGCAAGGGCGCCACAAAGTTCATCGACGAGGTCGGCGTCGGCGGCGGCGTGTCCGAGCAGGTCGAGTTCGTCGTCGCCCTGCAAAAGGCCCTCGCGCACGCCGCCCGCGGCCCCGAGCACCACCAGAACCCCGGCCGCGTGGGTATCCTGCTCGCCGCCCTGCTACAGCAGCTGTACGCCCTGGACATTCTCGAGGAGGAGGGCATTCTGGGCTGGTGGGAGGATGAGCGTGCTGTCGAGGGCGAGGGAATGGCCGCGCTCAAGGATAAGTGCCGTGTGTTGGTCGATTGGCTCGAGAACGCCTCGGAAGAGGATGACGATGACGATGACGATAGCGACGACGAATAAATGAGTTTCAATGGTACTCGTGAAGGGTTTTTTTTATTTGTAGGTGGGTAGTTATTAGGGATTATAGGTACCTTAGGTAGACAAGGGAGTTTAAAATGACAGATTCAATCCCAAGACAAGCAAGCCCCTGAAGAGAACCCTCTGGAGGGAAAGCCCCCGAATCAACAATTTGTGAGCATCCTCATCCATACCAAGCCAAGCCAACCAATCCCCACGGTAGAAAGCGATCTTTTCATTATTTCCATGTAGGTATCATTTTCGAATCTATCCCGCCCGCCAGGACGCCTTCACCCGAACATTGGGTGACGTGCTTGAGTTACAATATGAATCCCCTCCCCCCGAAAGTTATAAACAGTTCCAGTGATGTTACACCACGCTCCTATAGTGACGAATCGCAACCGCACGACAACAAGTCTCCCAAGCCTCGCGTTACTTGGTAAAAGTAAACTTCAGGTCGGGGCTCTCTACCTTGAGTCTCCGCCTAGGAGGTACCCATCTGTCGGGGTACACTCTCTGACCGGAGGTAGGTTTCTGCGCCCGCCTTCTTCGAGGAGGTACCCATCTGTCAGGATACATTCTCCGACCAGAGGCAGGGCTCTACACCCGCCTACTCCTAGGAGGTTCCCAGAAGTCAGGATACCCCTTCTAGTAGTAATGCTGCAGGTCGGAGCCGTTGTTGCCGCCCCCGTAACCACCCATCGGCCTCCCATGTGACCCGGCCGCCGGTCCCCTGGGAGGCTGGGCGGACCACCCAGCGCTGGGCCCCGTAGGCGCCGACGGGGGAGCCTGCGACGGGCCGGATGGCGGATGGGCATCGTCGTAGTCGACCTGTCCGCCGTACCCGCTCTGCTGGTTCCGAGGCTCGACGTCGTCTAGAGACCGGTAGTTGTAGCCGCCGCCTCGTCCTCGACCCCTGCCTCCTCCTCTTGCGGCACCGCGGTAGCCCCGACCGGCGTTTCCTCCGCGTCCGCGCCCCGAACCGCCGCGTCCACCGGTGTGGTATCCCCTGGACTCGTTGCGGCCGCTGTAGTGAGGCTGCGAGCTCTTCTGGGCATATTCGTCCTCGGGAGCGTGCTTCCTCTTGGAAGTCTTGTTGGCAAAGAGGCTTTCATAGGCGTCTTCTCTCGGATCCTCGGCCTCGATGCGCAAGATTACCTTTTCGTTTACGATCGACTCGAACACGAACGCCTTTTCCGGCGGCACGGGTTGCCAGTTCTGGATCTTACCGGCGTCAATGGGACGGGCGCCCTTCCTCAAGGCCAGGACGACAAAGGGACTCGGGTTGTCCGTGTGGAACTTTGCCGTGGCGGGCATGGGGCGCAGACAGGCGGCCCAGATGCTGTTCTCGAAGCACGCGGTGCCCGTCACCTCCCACTTCATCTTGCTGCCCATGCCGCCGACCTTTTCCAGGATGCTGGCCGGGCAGGGGCGCGGGCAGATCAGGATGTTGTTCCCGTGGTACTTGAGCTCGTTGTGAGGCATGTTTGCGGGTATCTGGGCGAGCTGTATCAACTTCTTGGTATCCGCGGCTCCAATCATGTACCCGGTGAAGAAGACCGTCTTCTTAATCCTGAGCTCCTTCTGTCGGGTGTGGGGTGGCAGCTTGGAGACCATACTGTTGTGGATGTTAATCATGTGCTGCACTTCGGCAACCTCGATGACGGGATCCAGCGTCGCCGAGGTGTCGACCACCTGGATCACGTCGGCGGCGATGGGCCCGCGGGTGGGCGCGACGTTCTGCCTCCGGTTCCATTCGGCGAAGAAGTCGCGGAAGCCCTTTGTGTGCTTGGGGCGGTCCTCGTAGACGCGAATCTCCGAGGCCTTCTTGTACGTCTCCATGAGGGCGTTGAGGAACAGCTGCTTGAAGTGCATGGTGCTGTCGAAGCGTTGGTTCGTGGGACTGACCTTTGGCTTGAGGCCGATCATGTCAAAGTCGAGCTCCTTGGACGCGGCCATTCTGCGAATCAGGGGCGCGAAGCCTTGCTCGGAGCGGCCCGTCAAGAGCACGCAGAGGGCGTCATTTTGGCGCATGCTCAGCCGGACGAGCTCGACAATCTTGTCGTTCCACCAGCCCTCCCACGCTCGCGGTTCTTCCTTGTCGACGCCCTCGCCCGTGGCGGCGAGGATACGATTGTCGTGCCACCATCCGCCATTGATGAAGATTTGCTGGTTCGATAGTTGACCGATGGACGGGCCGGTCCAGAGCAACGGGTTCGGGAGGGGTGTTTTGAAGACTGCAGACGAAGAAGTTAGACGATGCAAAAACGCGAACAGATCCCGACTCACGGGTATTATCAAAGTCGTAGACGTGCAGCACCTTGATGTCGTCGACGGCGGGCAAGGGCTTGTTCAGGACGGACCAGCGACCCAGGGCTGTAGTGGTGAAGTTGGAGGCGGGCGAAGGCTGAGGAGCGGCGACGGCAGAAACAGCAGCGGAACTCGTGGGAGCATTCGTCGCGGCGGCGGCGGCTGCAGCGCTGTGATAGGCGCTGTATGCCGAGACCATGGCTCTCGACTCGAAGCTGCAGCGTCTGCGAATGCGAGGGACGACGGCTGCTGCGAGCACGCGGCTGCAGGGCAGCGACTGCCGGAGAGACGAGAGGGTCGATGCAGAGGCGACAGTGATCCCTATTGCTGCGCGACTCGTGCTCAGACCCGTCTCAATCGATGATTGTCGCCGTTGTCGTTGGTGTTGATGTGTAATGGCAATTGACAGCTCGAGCCGTCCACTCTTTGGCTGCCAGTGCTCGTGATGGAGTCTCTGGTGGTGGGGCACGACCGCCAACCCGCCCGGGCCAGCAGAACCAACGCGCCAGGCTGGACCTGCCCTGAAGCAGAAGCTGCCGGCCTGAGGCTTCAGCGCGTTTACAGGCGACAGACGCCGCACTGTCCAGTGGCTTATGGCGTCTGCGCGGCTGTGCATCTTTCGTCCAACTGCCTGTTCCAGGTGAGAAAGGATCAAAAGTCTCGCCCAAGGTCAGATCAATCTCGCTGGGAAGCTTGCTTGCTTTGCTTGCCTTTCCCTTTCTCGCCAACAAAAAAGCCAAAAAACAAAAGGTCGCTTGACGGCCAATTAAGTTGCCGCTCTCTCCGGACAACGGGATGCAATCCTCATCCAAAAGGGATCTACCCCTCACGAATTGACATCCCGCCTGACTCTCCCAGCTCGCAAGCCACTCGACAAAACGTCACCACCATGGCGTCCCCTAGCGCAGCAGCCATTCGCTTCGTCGTCGGCTCCAAGAAGTCTCCTCTTGGCTCTCTCCATCTCAGCCTTCACGTCAAACCCGGTGCCAGCAAGAACCGCGAGGGAGTCATCGCAGTGACCGACGAGGTCATTGAGCTCTGCGTGGCCGCCCAGGCAAGGGAGGGCGAGGCCAACAAGGCCGTCGTCCAAGTTCTCAGCTCCGTCCTGGGTGTGCCCAAGTCACGCCTGCAGCTTACCCATGGCATGAAGTCACGCGACAAGATGGTCGTCCTGGGGGATATCAAGGGTGACGGCGAGGAGTATGCGAAAACGATCCGGGACATGCTGGACAAGGCCGTCGAATGAACGGCCGTCCTGGCCTACATGGGTGCATCTTTTCCAAAATCAGCACCTCCGAATCTATCAGCTATCGAGATGCGATGCGACTGTACGGGGCAGCTACCGCGGTATCTTTGAGCTATGATCATGCGCCACAAAGGCATCAACCCGTCATTCATCAAACGTATCCGTAACCGTGCGCAATTGACCTTATGTTTGCCTTCTAACCGTACATCAACTGATTGCTGCTGCGATTTGTTGAATGGCGATGAAACGAGCATCGTGACTTCAAGCCCATCAGATGTATATCCGATTTGTCAAGGAAATTGCGTCTGGCAAACATGTACACAATTAGGAAGTCAGCTTTCAATAACAAGAGCCCCGTTGGCTAAGTGGTATAGCGTGTCACTAGTAATGACAAGATCACTGGTTCGATTCCAGTACGGGGCAATAACAGCTCAGCCAGCCTTCATTTTTGCAATCGTCAATCAATAAGGAAGGCTCTATTCGTGTTCTTTTTTGCTTTTCCTCTTTGTGTCTTGTGCCTTCCTATCTGTCTCCCTTCTTCCCTTGTTCTGAGTTGGATTTATTAACAACGACTGCTCTGCATTACAGACTATTTATCTCAACAGGTCCTCCGTCTATCTAGCATCTACATCTCTTTTATCTCCTATATGCCCTGAGCATCTATCTATCTGCTCCTTTTTAATTTTTGATGAACAGAATTGACTCCCTATTATTATAATCCATACTACCTAGGTAACCGTAGACGTGCAGGCATATATGTGATTAAGGTAGTATGTCTGTCATACTATGCTTGCTTACCCGTAGTTTTCCATAGTAGACAGCCAAGTCCCTTTCTTGCTGTCCCCTCAACATCAAGAGCATCATAATATGGAAAACAAAGAAATCACAAGATAATCAAATGCCAGAACCAACGGGTGCCATTTTTGCCGCTGTCGCAAACTCAACGAACCGAATGACTGCATCCGCCCGTCTGTCCCTCCTTCCCCTCATCAAACTCTGCAGATCCCTCGCACATTCCGCAGTCTCAATTCTTCATGTCCTTTATTAGCACCTTACCGGCAATGAACGGTCGTCTCTTCGACAGCGATTCTCTCGATTGCAAGGCCACTCGCCCTCTGGACAAACAGCGACCCATCTTCCGTCGCTGCTCGCTGCCAACTTTCCTGAACAGGAAGCCTCTCGACTCAACCGGCAATGGCCATTGGCTGCATCGCAAGGTTGCTCTGCATAAGGGCGGGAAGATGCCGCATTTTCCCATCATGGCAGGCTTGTGCTACGGGGGAAGAATGATTTGCTCCTGCGTCACTCGACAACAGTATCCTTAGAATTGCTCCCCCCCCCGCCTCGATTGACTTCTCTCCCATCGGGGGAAAACACTCGTCCATCAATGGCCCTGTGCGAATCTTCCACATGTATATCAACACCCCCAACGTCTCGACGGTTACTTTCAATGGCGTCCAATAAAGATGCCGGATCCCGACGCCGATGGAAAGTGACTTGTGGCTCAACACTTTGTCGATCCCCTCCACGGCCACACAACACCAAAGGCCACACCCCCCCTCGCTGTTTCGATTCTAGCCCGTGTTGCCTGTTCTGCAAATCCTGAACGGATTAACGTTCGAGACGGTTCGAGACCCCGCGTCGAATCGCCCGCCACACTCTCTCCCTTTTCCCAAACGTTTGATTGTGGCTCATGTGCACTTTTTTCCTCCATAGATCAGCACCTTTCAATTTCGTAGTCGGTTATCTTGTACGCCGTCCGGGGAGGCCAGGAACGATACTGTGTCTCATCGCATCCCATGTCCAGCTGAGAAGTGGTGGCCGCCTCGGGCCGGGCTCGTTCAAGCAATCTCTTGAGAAGGGGGGGAGAGGGGGGGAGAAAGAAGATGGTGTGAGGCGCAAAACTCAGATGTGGCTGGTGATGCTGGATTGACATAACCAAACGACAAGCAGCGTAAATCGAGGAGAAGGGGAAGGAGAACGGCGTGCCATTGGAGACGAGAGTCCGACAAGGTTTCTTCTTCCTGTTGGTGAATAGGGAGGCAGCCCATGTTAGGCGGCCCAACTTATCTTGGGCAGCAAAACGCCCAACGGAGGCGAATATTGGCGTCGTGATACTCAAACGAGGCAGCAACTGGTGTTGTGTAGAGTCTCGACCACAGGTTTCCCTGTCCTGGTGTAACTGCAAAGTGTCAAGCAAAATCTCCTCAGCCACAACCACCCCTACCTACCTAACCCATTGACAACATGCCGTATTGCAGGAGGGACGGGATCCCGCTTTGACAGGGAGAAACGCGCGGTCCAAGCTCGTTCCGAAAGGAGGGGGGAGATACCGAACAGTCCCTCTCTCTCGAGAGAGGCGAAAAGCGACACACAACGGACTTGCCCTTTGTCGATCTATCTCTCATCTCCTACTTCCCCGGGCCCAGCCCAGGTCCAATTGCCGAAATGTACGATCACGAGATGCAATGTTACTCCTTTTCAGCCTTTCTTTCTGCCAATCCTTACCTATCCCTACCTAGAGGACGGCCTCCCATGTTTGATACGTTGCAACTATCCCGGCGATACCCACGATACCCACGATACCCACGACAGCCACGTCCAGAACAAACGATGTGCAGACGCGCAAGCCACCTCGCCACACTTCCCTCCGTGATGTGGCTTGCCCATCTGTGGCGAGTGCATCTTTTCATCCGGTTCCCGAAGGAGCCTACCCTTTTTCTTATCGACACGCCCCCCTCATCCGTGCAACAATCCCACCTAACCTTACAGCGCTAGCAGGAGACCCTGGCCCTGTCTGTGCAGAAAACAGAAAAAAAGCAAAAAACCGAAAGAAAAACACAAAAATCGCACGCAAATAAGCGTACGTTTTGAAACGCGCCCGGAGTAAAATCTCCGCTCATCGACGATTGCTTCAGAAATGCCCGTCTGACGATGCACTGCATTCTACGGAAGCAAAACCCGATCGCAAATTCGTAGGCCTTTGTAGGCACTTTTTAGAGGGGACATTTCGGAAAACTTCTCCCAAGCAAAATACAGGGTCCAGAGAATCGGCACTCAGTAAACATGGGATTACGTAGCGATTTACATTGCAGGACCTCGAACCGTCTAGTCCTACAACCACCACCACATCATTATCGACAATACATCATCAGAACCTCGTGGGAGGCCTGCGACATGCACCCATTTCGAATCTCAATCATGCCTTCCATTTTATCCATTATTCGTGTATCATGATTAAATGTGAATTAAGTAAAAGTAGTAAATAGGTACATTGTCGACAGATCTTGCCTGTTCGCATTATTCGTCACCCCAGTTGTCGTGTGCCTTGGGGCTCTTGTATCGTATAAAAGTGCATCGTCATAAGTCCAACAAAAAGTAGACTCGAACAAGATCAAAATCATAAACAGGGTAGAAAACAAAGGGAATCCAACTGGTGACCGCTTGTCCAGCATTGCCAAAAGAGCTTCCAAATCACCCCATGATTGCTCGTATACGTCTCTCATCATAACCCGTCCAACTCAGCTCGGCGCGATACCCGTCTCCAGGACTGGTTCCGCCGCAGAGCCAAGGCAGATTCCCAAAGATACCATGTTGTGGGCGTAAAAAAAATGAAAGAAAAAGGATGAAAACCAACGCGTCATTCCCTTGGGTATTGAAGCGAAGCAGCAGAACTGAAAGCAGAGAAAACGAGCCAAAGACCATCGCCGCCACACTCCCTCCACGAGAACTGTGGTACCTTTTTGTTTTCTTGAAAATATAGTCGTCAAACGCCCACAAACACCCCCATACTTTGCGTGTGTCATCGTGAGCCCGGCCTGGTGAGAGGTCGGGGAGCCAACGTAACCAATACATGTCCCAGTCTAGACCCTGCCGCTCCGCAGCCAGCTCAGCACATCCCCGAGAAACGCCATGGAAACAATCAGAATGTGAGACGCAGGATGAACCCGCCCACCACCCTGTCAGAGGCCTCTGTGCTGGGAGATCCATCACTGTCGACTGCCATCTCCCATTCTTGCTTCAGCCCGGGAGACTGCTGGAATTCTTCGATATCCAGAGTCATGTCCTGGCCTTCTTTGAGTTCTCTGACCACATCGTCGTCCAGTTCCACCTCCAACCCGTTTCGAGTTTTGTGAATCGCTCGCGTGACCTGAGAGGGATCGATCCCCCACTTGGCAGCGATGCGATGCGTCAACTCTTTCAACGATCGTTGCATCAGGTAGATTGCCCGATGATATTCTTGCTGCCCGGTTTCTTGCTGGCTGCGACGGACAACGTAGAAGCAAGCCACGGGTTTGGGTCCTCGTTCTAGCGGAGGTCGATAGGCAGGGTCGACGCCAAGAGCCTCGATCCATCCGCTTAGATTTCCGTCGTCGTCCGCTTTGTTGACCTTCATCGGCTGATCTGAGCCCTTGCGAGACATGTCGCCGGCTGCGATAGAATCGAAGTTTTGCCAGTGACCTCCGGGACCGAGTCCAGAAGTCTGCGACGCCAGTGACAACGAGCTTGGGGATGGAGAAATCATCGACCCAGCCATTGAGTTGCGTCCGCTTCTGGCCTGCCAGTTCGGACCGTCACGGCCCTCGATTTTAGTATGCGGTGAGACGTCTCCGGGAAGCGAAACAGGATGCAGATCAGGATCGTCAGATTCTTCTCCGCGAAGGAAGAGGATGCTAACAGGCCGAGTGCTTGTGAACATGTCCTGAAGCGTCTGAAGCTTGAAGTGCAGGTCTTCTTCAAGGGAAACGCGTGCTCCGCCGCCACCGGCAGAGCTGGCAGAAGACATAGACCAGGTCCGTTTGTGCTTGATGACCTTTCCGGGACGATGCATGTCTCCCGCCTTTGACCCTGCGTTGGACCTCTTCCGCTTGCCAAAGTCTTTCATGCCGCACTCGGCCTGCGCGATTTGCTGCTTCAATTTGTCGATGGATTTCTTGACGTGAGCAACATCGTTGGAGAGCTTTCGTTCAGCTCCATGATCTCGGAAAAGCTTGACCTTGCAGAAACATACTTCGGCGTCCGACGAGGAAGGCGAAGAGCCGGACAACACTGGGCTCGTCTTGGAGCAGAGCCTCACAGGAATGCCCTTGACGCCCTTGGAGTGGCTGAAGTCGGTGGAGAGAAAGTTGAACCGGACTGCAATGTTGACTTCGGGAGTTCCAATGGTCCCAGGCGTCCAAATGGCGGAGAAGCCGTCGAAGGAGTGCGATTCAAGCTCGACACGAGATCTTTTATCGTCTCCTTCACCTTGCCCGGCTTCAACAAATTCGACGGCCTGGAGCTTTCCGCCTCTTTGATGTGCTTCGTTGGTTCCTCTGCCCTCTTTCCACAGGCCCCAGCAAACGCCGGGGCGTTGTCTTTGCTGTTCGTCCTCAAACGAAATTCGTACAAACGTGCGGTATTTGGTACCCGGGACGATAGGAAGTGCTGCGTTGGTGTCGGCAATGGACAAGGAGTACGCCTGGCCCTTATTGAGATAGGTGATCGGAATCTCATCAGCTTGTTTGATCATGGCAGTCGGTGCATTTAGAGTCGCATGAAACCGAAACTTTTCCGCAGTGGCTGGTAGCGGTTGAGTTGCTTGTGCTGGCGAGAACTGTTGATTCTGAACTCCGCTGAGGGCAGCCGGGTTCTGGAAGGCGGAATCGATAGCAACCATTGCACCCTCGGGGCCCTCCGATTCCATTTGAGTGCCGTCCTGATCCATGGTCTCATAGCCCGTGTCCTGGTGGACAAAGGTTGAGGGCGCGAAAGAAGGTTGAGGAGGAGGCGGCGCTTGGATGAAGGGGTTGAAGTGGTGAAACTGATGAGGCTGGAGTGACTGGAACCCAGGCATGTCCAAGACTCCGGCCCCAGGGCCGACATGCATTCCCCCTCCCGACGTTGGCATTGATAGCGGAGTTCCCAATCCCATCCCTAGACCAAGCGTGGGCGTGTGCAGGTCACCAGCTTGAGGGTGGAACAAAGTATTGGTACCGCCCGGAGTAGGCGTGTAGTATCCAGGAGGCGCATTGGCGAAGTTGGCGAACGAGAGCGAGTTCGGGTCTAAGAGCGAGGGTGTAAACCTCCACTGATCGTTCGTAGCCCGAGGCGTCGGATCCTGATCTCGGAAGACATCATGTCCGAGAGGATGGGATCTGTATGAGCCCAGTCAGTCACATTGTTCCAAGGCAAAGTAAGTAGGCAAGTTGTGAATGCGTCGCGCGCGACGGGAATCTATATCGAAGAGGACAAGGATATGCGATCGGTGGGGGAAACAGAACATACCTCTCAGCATGTGGCGGCGCATGGATGGCAGTATGATCGGCGGCTACGGTTTGTGATATCGCGGGGGCCGTCGTCGCGGAGGTTACGGCAGAGACTTCGGGAAACTGCTGTCGAAAGTTGGCTAGCAGCTCGTCCCCAGGCTTCGCCGAACTTGTCCTACAGTCAGGTTAGCGCTGCGGTCACAACAGTGAATGGTGGCATAGACGGGTGTCCTGTTTCTTGGTCTATGCATTCTGCGAGTGCGGTTGCGATTCGCGGCAAGGCACAGGGTCTCACCTTTGTCGGAACATGTCAATATCAGTGAAGCGAGGCAGCTGAAAGCGGGCGCTTCACTTCGCGTTTCTCAGGCAATGGGCGAAAGAAGATCAGCCAAGTCAACTGATCAAGGGTCTCGTAGTCTTGCGACGGTAAAGATGACGTGCAAGTGTCCTAAGAGGCGGTCGATGGGCTTGTGAAGTCGGTATTCATGGATTCAGGGAGGAACAAGATGATTTTGGAAAGGGCGCGGAGACTGGGCGCGTCGCAGGAGGGGTAAGGGGGGTGGGACGAGACGAAGCGCTTCCCGCGGGATGCTGGTGATTTATCGTGTAAGTGCGATGGGATCTGAGTCCTCTTCAAGGCGAGTCGTGAAAAAGCGAGCGACGAGACGGGCCGAGAATTTGAGAAAACAGAGGCGGTTGAAAACCAAATAAATAAAAAGAAAGGTCGAGGTAGGTAAGGCTAGGGATGAGCAGCAAAAGATACCGAAGGTGGTGTAGGTCACACAGACGGAGCGCAAGGTGAGGTAAGGTATGGATGTGGATGGGTATAAAAGGCGTGGTGGGGAAGGTCCTCGTCAGTCTGGAGACGGCGGAGTGTATGGAGCAACTGGAGCAGCCTACAGTAGCGGCTGTGGCCCAAGCCGGGGGTGTGCGTGGAGGCGGTGTCGTGGATCGAGCTCTTGGTGTGTGAGATGGGAGGCAAAGGGAAGTGGGCAACGTGAGAATGTCGCGTCCGGGGGGTGTCAAGCGCTCAAGGATGTGTGTGGTCGTCGTGTGGGTGTATCGATGCGAAGTTGCGGCATCTTCCGCATGGGTTCGAGGTCGATTGACTTTCCACCGATAGGCAGCTGTTCCTTTCTAGTTCTCTTGCCTTTGGTCTGCTGACGGCCGTACGGAGTGCCGTACGGAGTGCCGTACGAAGTACCCAGGTATGGATGTTGAATTTGGCCGACTGCCGTGGTTTGCAAACACTGGGGCCCTTGTTGATGGGGAGGGAGAGAACGGGTGACGGGTGAGCCACAGTCCACCGTCGACGGTGGTGTGTGCGTGGGTGTTGTGCAGAATGTAGACGTTCGGTGCCGACACGGTACTGGGTGGGATTGCCTGCTCCGCGAGTCCGTCGAAGCAGATAGGACGGCGAAGGGATTTCTGTCGACGAGAGGGGCGCCTGGAATGGGGGGTGTCAGTAACGACGACGACGATAATGGCTCAGCCGTGGTGTCGTGTGTAGCCAGAGTTTGGGGATGTCATCGAGTACCCGTGCGTCTTCACAACGGACGAAACGGCTTGAGATGGTAAGGCTCTTGTCCGGCTACCCGTGGTTATATTGCACCATTGGTATAGGGCCAATGGAGCAGAGGGGCAAGTGGCATATGGTGACCCGAGGGTATCGAGCCCGAGATGCCATTGAAGCCACTTTGATCCGTGGTTTTCCCAAGCCGGCCATTGCTCCATGCAAGCGACTCTTGGGATGGGCTGTTCGGTCCTCTAAACGGCGGCAGAAGGATATCCAGCGCCGCCAGCTCGCTCCGGTGGACTGGCAAGTAAAAGTCTGGGCGGGACTGCAGGCCGACGTGACTGACACGGATCGACTCGCAGGGGACCCTGTCCATGCCCGGCGCGGCGTCTTTTCGAGGGGGGGCCTTGTCAAGTTGTCAGTGAAGAAGACTTTGGGGGGACAAGAGAGAAAACGACCAGAGACTTTCTCCATGTCTCGATGGAAATTGTTAGTGCGGGACAAGTCCAGCGGAGAGGCCCCAGTCGTTCGCCTCCAGCGGTTACAATGACGCCCCCTTCACCTTCCCTTTCTTCTGCTGGCGCCCGTGCTCTTGCTCTTTGCCAAGCCACAAATGTATTGGGGCAGGTGCCTCCCTCCAGACCCGGCGGGGTGCATCGTACCTGCCCAAATTGATGAATGAGGACATCGGGGAGTTGTTTGCGCAAGTACGAACGGATACGTACAGGTAATTCTGGAAGGTACGATGATGAAGAGCAAACCTTCACCTTCCATTCATTGCCTGCCGACCTACTCCGCCGGCGCCGAAGGATCCAATGCCAATGTGCTGCACGTCAAAGGCACATTCTCATCATGCATCGTTCGGGACGCCCATGACCCGTCGCGCCCACGGGTGATTTACACGGCTGCGGGCGGCGCTTCTCGTTGGTGAAAGGCACGGCATCAATGTCCATCAGTGGCCTACCCAGCAGAAAACCTTTTCTCCTCAGCAGACGCGTGCCAGGACATCCCCAGCCGTCCTCGCTATCGGACAGCGGTCACCCTTACGCAGGAACGCCATCTGTCCCTCAACGTCGTGGAGAGTGGAGGTGAAGCCCACTGTGATTTCCAGCCGGATCGGATCTTTCCCGCGTCATCGGTTTCTCCAGCCCAACAGCGAGTCTGCCGCCATCGGGCGTCCATCGACCATCGGCTGACCCATTTCTCCATTGCAATGCTCACGACTCCCTTGTTGTTTTCTCCCTCACGCCGTCCGTCTTTCGGGCCTTCAGAGGTCGCCCGTTCGAATGTGCTGGCCACGACTCGTCTCTCCCGAGGAAACGGAACCACAACGCCCATCCGCCTCAAACCGACGGGAGAACCATTGCTTTGGGTGAACCACGGTACCAATCGCCATGGCTAATTGCAACGGCGCCGCGCTTGTCAGCCACTTTCCACTTGTTTGTTCGGCTCGTTTCCCTCCCGCTGCAATGGGACTCTGGCATGCCCTTCCGCCTATTGGCTCTGTCTGAATCAAAGCGGATTTCTAGCAATTTCGAAGTCCAAGACTTTGGGGCCTGGCGGAGGTGCTGGAGGGGATACTACAGCACGGAGCAACCAGGAGCTTTCCCTCCAAGCCTTCCGCTTTAGGACCGGCCACTTGACCGGGATGCCTTTCAGGACAGCCGATAGCGAGACTTTAGCCGCCGGACGTCTTGGTCTCCCTGACAGAGTTCTCTCGCAATGCCACAGCGACGTGTACCTTCTGCTCCGGAACTGTACAAACGCCACCCGCCCGGCCTCGACCCGGAGTCTTGAGAGAAGAACCGGCTCGAAAGTCCGGACACAGAGAAAGGAAAGGGTTGTACGGAGTACTTCGCATCAGGGTTCGATTCGATGCCCATGTGGCTGTGCAAGTCATAAACTCCCCGGCACCGTATCCACGACTATCTGCGATACTTTGTACGACCTATTCGAGCACTTCAGAGTTGCCCAACGGGCCTCCATCATCAACATATCGAGGCCGTCACAATCAGACCATTCTTGCACGGCCTTCCCTCATCCAGTCTGGTTCGATTCCTTTGCACACAAACAGAGCAGAAACCACAAAGCCCACCAGGCCCCCAAACGGCCCATGTCCTACTGGACGCCACACCATCCAACCACCGTCGCACCTTAGCTCCAGCATGGGTCTCGACGAATTGTTCTCTGTTTGCGATCTTCGTCTGTCCGTACCAAACTGAGGGTCCACGTGCCGCCTCGCATATTCTCAGTCATGCCCGATGCATCGCTAGCACTCAGCAGACCTCGAGACGGCGGTGCTTTTGAAAGAAACTTTTTGGGGGGACGATTGATTGACGAAGCCACACCTGATACCTCGCTACGTACCTCGGGTCTCAACAGCCACGTCGAGGTTGTCATTCAGTTCCACGCCCAGTGCAATGCGCCCGCTGTCGATCCTTTCCTGATCGACGCTCCTCACTTATTTTTATCAAGCGCATCCCTGGGGCCACATCAATCTCAGTAACGGCAACGCTTGTTAGTGTGTGGCTTGATTGCGTTTGTCTTGCAAAGCAGCCTCCCTAGACTTCGGTACGCCGGGTTTCCGTGAGCACCTTCGCCATAGTCGAAATATTTGCCTATGGCGCCAGATCGAGTCAACGACCCAGTGGTGGTTTTACCGGCCAATGGAACCTCATTCGGGCACCAGGCCACCCCCCTAGGATTTGCACCTTACACAAGGAGCATATGCCCCTGAGACGGTCACCCCTAGTAGCCACCTTTGCTCAGCTACCACCGGCACCAATTCGGAGAGGCGAACTCGGGATGCCGAGGTATGAGCGGCATTCGAAGGCCGACCAGTGGAACTCATCTGAAGACTATTCCAATCTCGAACAATACGCCTCGTTCAACCCAAGGATGGTCAAGTTGTCTCGATATTGACAACTGGCCAGCCTCGGACGTCGATTCGACGAGAAGCTTCCAAAGCATGACGGTCGGGCGTTGCGGGCGGTTGCATCCGGTCTCCCACATCCCAGGGTGCACCTTGCGCAGACATGCCGAAGGTTGAAGGCCATCTCGGAGCGGTGCGCCAACCCCAGTCAAATCCCGACATGTTTATGTATCGGCCGAAGAATTTCGCATCTCCAGCGGGGCAGAGTCTTGGTCAGCGCCGGAGCTCCATGGCGAGAGACTTTACTATGTAGCTCGTCCAGCAGGGCCAGAAGGCAATTCGATATCAATGCGATGTAGAATGGCAGAATGCGGGTGAGGGCCCCTTTGAGCCGAGCGTCATGGGTCTCGGTGGGCGGGTTGACGAGATGCATCATTTCCCCCTCTACAGGACGGTTTTGTCTCGATGGCGAAAATTACGTCATTTTGTCGAGTGCATGGGCACCAAAAGACCGAACCCCCACAACAAGGGCGGAAGAAGAAATAAAAATTTTAAGGCGCCCCGGTCAGGTGTGACGGGCTGGCACTTGGGACACTCCACCGCGTTGCGCACCTCAAAGGGGAATTGACGTCGTCAGAGCTATTCAAGGGTCCCCGAAATGTGACGACAGTGGTGAAGCCCTCCGCGTTCGTCGGGCCTTGGCGTGGCTGATAACGGGTCCTGTTCATCCCCTCGTTCAGCGACGTTTTGACGGCGCAGAAGCCATCCGCATGTGTATACGAAGTACATTCAGCTCTGGAGGCTGTAGGACAAGGGCCACATTCCCCGAGTGACGACGATGCGAACCAATGCCTCGTCTTGGAGTGCTCGAGGGAGCGGTCAACGAAGAAATGGCTGGACGGTCACATCAGCCACTGATGGCATTCGGGACCCAAGAGGGCATCCCCGGACGGCGGCGCCATGCAGTATGCAGGACTGCAAAGGAATCGACACGCAACTCATCATTTGAGGTCTGCATCCTATGCCGTCAGAGGAGCGGAGTCGCAGCCACGAAGGGACGTCGGTGACGTCATTGCTGCTCTCCGTCATCCCGTCATCCCGTCATTCCTATCCCCTCTATCCCCTCTCTATCCCCCCCTCAATCCACGTCAATTTTTCCGCGAGGCTGAAACCTCCAGGGAACCCCCCCCCCCTTTCCTTCTGTCGAAACACCCCACACGGTGACAGGCCCTCGGAGGCGGCAGAGAACCAACATGAGCCTAAGCCAAAGCTTCCATTTAGAGAGCGTCGGACCGTCTTCTGGGGAGCAGTAAACGCATCAGGAAGGGAGTCGTCGAGCGTCGACGTGGCATGCTCTGATCCTCTGATCACAACGTCTTGAAACAATTGTCTCTGGATGTCCAAGCCTCCGACAGTGGCGTCGTTCTGAAACCGAAAGGTCGTCATTCCGCCCGACGATCATTGCTGCATAGTCTTGTCGACTCGAGGTGGTGGGTTGACTCCAAAGCAGACATCTCGAAAGGCATTCACGTCATGGCAAAGTCTTTGTTGATACATACTAGCCACGCTCGGCTGGTCAGGACGAGGAGCCCTCCTCGCTAAGCTGAGGGGTAGGGTTACTTGACGAGGCACGATGCGATAGACACCAGGTTCGAATTCTCACGCACTCCAGATACGAAGATTCTTCGGCGACCAGACATGGCCCCTGGAAGCTGAAAAAGCTGTTTCTATTTTTTCGCAGAACCTTGTCGAGCTATCAGGAACCGGAAAAATATGGCCTCAAGGATTGATCAATAACACGGAACAATGTCCCTCTTTCGCTGCTGCTACTGCCTGGGCAGCGGTTGCAACCCCACCATCATAGGACCCCTCCAGGACTCGGCCGCTTGAGAGATGTCGGCGCCGGGAATAGAAGGTTGGTTTTCGTTGGAAGGATGTTCGATGGTATCCTAAAACGGCTCTATCCTATTGGAAAATTCGCCCCCTGCAAAGTTTTCGACGTGGTCTCAACCCCTTTGAAACTCATGCAAACATTCGGCGTGGCTCGCCCCTCTGCAACACTCACAGGCAGCATTCGGCTCGAGGTTAGTCTGGCTTCAAGTCGAATGAGAGCAACTGAGGGTGATTTCGCCACTTGGGAAGCATCGCGAGTCATTCAATTCCACATCAACAGCCGGGTTGAAGCTTGGGCGTGTCAGGCTGCAACCCCGACATTGAATTTCTCATGTCCTGATGGTGTAGTGCTGCCGCATCACGACTGCCGCCACCATGACGCCAATGGCAACCCTCCGAGTATTGTATGGGTTCACGACGCATCTCGTATCAAAGGAGAGATGCCCTGGTGTTGAGGCTGTGCTGGATGCATGTTTTAGGGGTCCTCTAGGGTCTACCGGCTTTCTAGAAAAGGCGACAGGCCAACGCAAGCAGCCTCAAGCCCAAGGCGGTAGTTGTGGTGGTCGATCACGCGCCTTTACATCATCAGGCATATCGGCAAACACACACGAGGCGCGCCAAATGACGTGAATGGGGCAGAAGCGCCCATCTTTTCCCTTTACGCGCCTGTCGATCTTATGTTTCCTTTTTCCGCCCTGGCTGCCGTGGTGATACTTTGACCACAGGGCGAACGGCAGACGCCTCGGGAGTTCCGACGGAGGGGATGCATTGAAGGACGAAGACAATTATTAATTGACGGTATTTTTGGATACTGAATATGATTAATGTTTTCGACAGCGCGAGGCGGCTTTGGTGGAGTTGTGAACGGTGAGTCGGGCCTTGTCGCCAGGATAGGGCGTTGATCGACACTCGTCCGCTCATCTTTTTCTTTTTCTTTTTTTGGGAAACCGGGTGTGAATGCGACTTTGACGATGGCTACAGACGAGGTTTCTCTGTTAAGGCCGTTTGGTTGATATCTCGGACGTCGCCTGGACGGTTTGCCGGTGGGCGGAACAGACTTGGACTCGGGTCCGAGAAGGATATGCATGTTTTGGCGGCGACCTCGTATTGAGAGATTGGCTGACTTGGCGATAGGCTGTTTGCATGGATCCGAGGTTGAAAGACTATTCGAACGATTGATTGATTCTATCGCGGCAATCCGACAGGCTGCTTCCTATTGCGACGACTTGTTGGACGAGCCAGCTTTCAACCGGCATGGACCTTACTTTGACAACACCACCCGAGAAAGTGCAAGTTCTAGGCTTTCTCAGGGATTCTATGGCATATTTGGAGCATATTCTATTGATTAATAGTCCATATGAACCGCCTCTATCAAGAAGGAATAGTGTCTCTTGGCCAAGACTGCAACACCAAGGACAAGTCGAGACATATCTTGCCGAGCAGAGTGCTCCAGGCTGCGATATTGGGCCTTGTCGTGTGGTATAGCCGCCATGCGGCAGGCACGCCTAGGCTTATTGATTGACTATCAGAACGCCTCAAGCGACAACCTCGCGACGAGGTCGCAACGGATCACGCGGTCAGGACCAGGAGGTCAGCCATGTCCTTGCCTTCCCAAGAGGTGATTTCTTTTTTTTTTTTTGTTCTGAGATTTTCTCTATTCTCGTTGCAAAGGCAGTCATGGACCGTTCCATGTATCGCTCAAAGCATAGCGCATAGGAGGTCAAAAGCTGAGGATGCAACTTGCTCCGCCTCGCCGTCCCATCGACACAGCCATCTGGAACGACAACCTTTGGGTCCATGTCGCCCGTCTGGACTGTGAGTACCCTTTTTCGCGAGTGTCTCTAATTTTAATAAATGCAACTACAAATTACAATACCTTAGAAGCCGGCGAGACTCTCCCGTTGGCCGTCTGGTCATGTCCATGCTGGGAACGGACTCTGACGAGGATATGGGCGGTTGTGTTGGCAAGGGACTTGATGGTCTCACCTATTAATGGTTAGGTCTGGTGACATCTTTGGAGTTGTAAGGAATGGCCCGGACCCGGGTTGACAGTTGCTAGCTTTCCACCAACTTCATGAGCTTCGGCTGTGTGTTGCGACTTGGCGCTGACGACGAAGGTGGCTTCGGTGGTGCTGACGGTTGGGCACGGTGTTTTCTAGCCAACAACCGCGAAGATACGTGCAAATGAGTCTCTCGCGCTAGGTTTACAGTGAATATCCTGGCCTCTAACATGGTCACGTTTAGATGATAAGGTAGCGAGTCGAGGAACACTTCGCCTCGGCTGTAGTCCGCTGTTGTTGATCTGGTTAAAGCCTCACTTCTTGCATAGTTTATAAGAGTTGTATGATGTACTCAAAAGATTGAATGAAAACTTCATATCCTCTAGGGAACTGAAGTTGTGCATCTGGTTCGTGTGCTTGACTTGGCCGCGTGCGCGACGGTCTGGGTCTTGCGTAACTTGCAGTATGTGCATGAACGACCGCGGTATGCGAGAGTAGTTTAAACTCCCCAAGGGAAACGAGTTTATCGGGCCTATATGCTTTGAAGTCATGGTTGAGAGGATCCTCGTATTCAGCGTTGCGAGAGCGGCCCTCCAAGGGCATCTCGAGATCGATGGAGGGTTAGCTCATTACCCTAGACAACATTTTCAACTATCAACATACGACACACCTCATTGTCAATGTTTCTCCAGGCAACATAACTCGAGTCTAGTCTAAAAGTGCCAGAGTGTAAGTGGGGGAAGCATGCTATTGAAGAGAAGACGTAGTTGGCGAGAGTCCATTTATAGGAGCATGTTCTTATATTAACAGCACACGATAACTCATCGGTTCAGCCTGATAAAAGGCCTTGGGAAGTCAGCAAATTGAGCAGAAAGAGTACCGAGAAGCACAGACAAGGGACATTGGGTACAAGCGAGAAACCGAGCAGAAACTACGAAACCATCAAGTCCCCCTCCAAATGTCTTCCTCTTCAACACTGAGCAAGTTCACCTTTCTTCTTTCTTTCCCCTCTCAACGAACGATACCCCAAGAACACGAACGAGAGAACATACCCGCCGCACCCACAACTCACCTAACTTCACCCAGCCTCATTTCAACTACCCCAGACAAAAAAGATAGCATCCAACAAAACGAAAGCCAACCCATGAGGCTGAACTGTCCTGCGTGATCTGGGAATCGAACCCAGGGCTCCCCGACGTTACACGAATGGCAACGGAGAATTTTACCACTAAACCAATCACGCTTCGATGAACTCTCCATCCCAAGAGCAGGCCCAAGGAGTTCACTCCGTTTGACGACCAAACGTTGAAGTCTCACGAAGAGCAAAAAGAAAACTCCTCATGATATCTGAGGAGTGGAGTGGATGCGTGATCTGGGAATCGAACCCAGGGCTCCCCGACGCTGCTCGGATGGCAACGGAGAATTTTACCACTAAACCAATCACGCTCTTGTTTTGATGAAGGAGGGTGCGGTATTTTGTAGTATGCGGTGCTGGTGGTGGATAGGTTTCTGGGAGGTTTGGTTGTGAGGAGGGGAAGGGAGGAGTTATTCCGCTTGAGGATGGGGTTGTGATGTGGGGCCGGGTGGGTGTGGAGATGGCCCGGTCGCGGAGGTACGAAGGTACTTAATCATAGGCAACTCCCGTCTGGAACTGAAGAGGTCCGGTGT
Organism: Thelonectria blattea; assembly: GCA_024115155.1. NCBI lineage: Eukaryota > Fungi > Ascomycota > Sordariomycetes > Hypocreales > Nectriaceae > Thelonectria > Thelonectria blattea. Next base: position 61,589 of record JAMQMW010001814.1, read on the forward strand.
TGAGTGATGTGCAAGAGTGGAATAACTACAGGTCTTTAGAAAGCATACCTCTCCTCTCCTCTTGACATATTTCCGCACGCAGCACTCTCCAATAATCAGCAAGCTCTTCGACATCCATCCCGATCTCCCCGGCCGAAAGTGGGGCCGCCCCGAGCCCGCCCCGCCCGTCCCCCCGTGTCCATCTCGGCTTCCGACAGATCTAACCCAAGGCAAGCCATGTACCACGACACCGAGGATTCCCCTGCCTCTTTAGGTGTCAAAAGTGTAACCCAGGCCCGTCCCGTTGGGCGCATATCCTCGAGTCACGAGGTAAATCAAACCAATTCCTTTTACCGAGAAATGCAGAAAAAACACACAACATCCCTTTCCACCCCAATCTCGAGTCATGGAGCAAATTTCGTGGGCGGACCACCAGAGTCATGGAGGGAATTACGACAACAAAAAAGAGAGGGCACTAAAAATATCAGCCGCAACTTCACCCACTTGGTGACTGGTCACATGGCTTCCCGGCCGAAAAACGGGCTTCGGCACCGCCATCGGCGCGTTTTTTTCCTTTCTTTCTTTTCCTTATCTGGGCTGTGGTTGCTTGGGATTGGAATTGGGCAACTGGAGTGAGATTGATAAGGGCGGGGAATTTTTCCCTGGGCCTCGGAGCCGTAATTAATTCTGTAGGCTTGCGTGGGTTCGTCATGAGCTGATTTGACTCGCAGGACCGACCCATGGACATTGAGCTGAAGGAATATTCCCGAGTCCACTCCGTCTTCGATATGTCCGACGCTTGTTCTTGTTCCCGCGTCTGCCTCCTCTCACTCTCTCTTCTTAATGTCGCCATCGGTGCCGCATCGGTCGTGGGATGGGGGGGTTAAACTCGGCTACCTGGATCTGGACAATGGATGGGGTCGAGTGCGACCAGGGTTCCGGACAAAAGCTCTTTTTGTGTTGGTTTTTTTTTCTTAAGCTGTTGGGTCGTCGTAGTCGTCGTAGTCGTCGTGATTATCAATCGCTTTCTTCAATCTCTTCGTTCTCTTGGTGTTGTTGTCGTTGTTGTTGCTCTCCTCTGTTCGCTTGCGTGAGAGTAGAGTCGTGACGGAACTTGCCATTTTTTGCTCACACATGGCGTCTCCTTTTTTGAAACAGTGTACCGCCTTGTAACTTATACCAGTCCCATCTAACATTTCGTTGACGCCATGGCAGACCATGTGGAAAAGCCGTCATCTTCGTCGGCCGACGCAGACGACACGCACTCATCGGCGGCGTCGTCTCTCACCTCATCGGACGACAACTCGCCCGTCATGGAACCCATAAAGACAAACGGCTCTTCCCATCACCGCAGTCATCACCACGGCGACTCCCACGACGACGACATCTTCTCGGCCCTCGAACACGCCCTCACGCCCGACGTGGAAACCGACGCCGAGCGCGAAGCCCGCGAACCCATCGCCTACACGCGAACTGGAACCAGCGTGGCCAGCGCCGCCTCGCGACCGCCCGAACTGGAAGTCATCTTCGTCGAGGGCGACCCGGAGAACCCGCGCAACTGGCCCCTGTGGTACCGCGCCTGCATCACCGTCGCCGTGTCCTACTCGACCTGGGTCGTGGTCCTGTACAGCACGTGTTACACGTCGAGCATCCCCGGCCTGATGGACGAGTTCGGGTCGAGCAACACCATGACCACGCTGGGGTTGACCACGTATCTGCTGGGACTGGCCGCGGGGAGTCTCGTCGTGGCGCCCATGAGCGAGTTGTACGGTCGTCGGCCCGTGTACTTGGTGTGTCTGGCCATATGGCTGCTCCTCATCATCCCGTGCGGGCTTGCGACGTCTCTCACCGAGATCCTCGTGGTTCGCTTCTTCGGGGCCCTCTTCGGAGCGGCCCTCATCTCCAACAGCCCCGGCACCATCGTCGACATTGCCAACCCGGAGTACCTCGCCCTTGCCATGTCCTTGTGGTCCATCGCGCCGCTCAACGGCCCCTCGCTGGGCCCCATCATCGGCGGCTTCGTCTACCAGCACCTCGGCTGGCGCTGGGACAACTGGATCGTGCTGATCCTCGGCGGCGTGGGCACCGCGGCCATGGCCACCGTCAAGGAGACGTATCACCCGGCCATTCTCAAGAAGAAGGCCGCTCGCATTCGCAAGGAGGAGGACGACCCGCGGTACTGGTGCCAGTACGATCAGAGGGTGTCGTCGCTGCACCTGCTCAAGGTGAACTTGAGTCGGCCGTTTGTGCTGTTCGCGACGGAGCCCATCTTGTGGTTCCTAAACATATGGTGAGTTCCCAGTTCCCATCAAGTCACACCCAACACGTACCTGACATGTCTCTCCCAGGATCTCCCTCATCTACGGCATCCTCTACCTCTGCTTCGTCGCCTACCCCATCGTCTTCTCCCAACACCGCGGCTGGAACCCCGGAATGTCCGGCCTCGCCTTTGTCGGCATCGGCGTCGGCACCATGCTCGCCATCGTCAGCGAACCGCTCCTCCGCCGGCTCATCAACTCGCAACCCCGCGACCCCGAAACCAACCGGCCCCAGCCCGAAGCCACGGCCCTCGTCATGGCCCTCGGCGCCGTCCTCGCCCCCGTCGGCCAGCTCGTCTTCTCGTGGACCTGCCTCCCCGCCACCATCCACTGGGCCATCCCCATCGCCTTTGGCGTCCCCTTTGGCTGCGGGAACACCCTGTGCTTCATCTACGGCTCCAACTACCTCGCGGGCACATACTCCATCTACGCCGCCAGCGCCCTGGCCGGCAACGCCGTCATCCGGAGCGTCTTCGGCGCCGTGCTCCCCCTCGCCGGTCCCCGAATGTACGCCGCGCTGTCGCCGCAGTGGGCTGGAACCCTCCTAGGCCTGCTGGAGGTCGCCATGATCCCCATCCCCTTCGTCTTTTGGCGCTACGGCGCTCGCATCCGCGCAAAGAGCCCGGCCGTGAGGCAGCTGCGCGAGGATCAGGATCGCGTGGACGCCAAGAGGGCAAAGTACGCACGCAAGATGGAGAGGAGGAGGGCAAACGAGGAAGCAGAAGAGAAGGGCGTTTTGGACAAGTCGGCGAAGGTCGAGGAGCAGACTGTCTGATGTTGAAACGGTCCGGAAGAGGAGGATGCGATGCAGGAAAGAGACGGGATTCTAGACCCAACGGAAAAAGTGATTTTGTCCACGTTAATAATGATACCACAAATGATGAAAAGGAAAATTGTGACCTGATCTCCCTCTCGGAATTTCCGTGCTCTATTCACCGTTGCTCCTGCCCAATCCTCGGAACTCGGAAATCTTGATGTTGCTGTCAGGGTTTCTCCAACAATTGATACGTACCTTTCCCGTCATGCGTATCCCCACGTGAGCATGACGTTTTGAGGGGTAACTCCCAGTTTAACCTGGGGTAATCATGCGAAACATCCAGGGTACATCACCAACTGTGCAATCAGGCACCATCAAAGGCTTCAATTTGTACCTATTCATCATATCGCTAGTCCTAGCACATGGCCACATGGCCTCATCGTGTGACGGAGCCTGCTATTCCCCAGCCGTAATCGTCCTGGATCCTGACCTTGGTCAGGCCATTTTATGTGAACGCCAACCATTCACACCTTGTCGCTTGTCCAACGAATACACCTAAAGAGTACTGATGCAGCCCCGTGCCAGTCATTCCAATCCTTTCTCTTCCTAGATCCCCAGAAGCACCATCCGTCCTCCTCCCCTTATTCCCTCTCCAGCTGCTCGAGCTCCTTGAACACGGCAGACTTGGTGTTGATCTTCTTAAGTTGCGTGTCCTCCAGCTTCTCGCCTCCAGCCAGACGCATCTCAAGATCTTCAATGGCGCGAACCTTCTTCTGGAGGCTGCGAATCTTCTTAGCATTGGGGTTCTGCGAACCATCCGAGGGACCCGTGGGCACGTTGTTGGGGGCGACGTTGTTTCCGTTGCCGTTGCCGTTCCCGTTCCCGTTTCCGCGCTGCGTGTTGCTGCGGCTGCGACCTCCATTGTTACGGGAGTGGCTCCGATGATGGTTGTTGCCTCGTCGCTCGGGGCTGCGGCCCTCGCTGCCGGATCCAGCTCCGAAGTCTCGCGGGGGAGGGGCGAGGCTGGCTCCGCCGTTAGGTTCGCCCTGTCGACCCTGACCCTCGCCCTGGTTGGGCTTCTTATTGCGCTTCTTCTTGTTCTTTGCCTTGGACGAGTTTTCATCGCCAACGGGCTCGGCGCCCGGAACGGTTCTCACCGCAGGCGCCGAGTCGGCAAAGTCGGCTCCCGGCACAGCGCGGCGCTGTCGGCCAAAGCCGTTGGGCCCGACGTTGGGCGTGCCATTGCTCACAACGTGGGCCGCGCCGCCTTCGTCCTCGCGCTTAAAGTGCAGCGGGGTGGCCAGACCGCGTGCACCGGGAGGACGATAGGCGCCGGCGGGCTTGCTGGGCGTCTTCACGGTACCCAGGTAGGTGGTCGCCGAGGCGTGAGCAGCCGGGATGGGCGAGAGCGGGTCGCCACCTGCAATCGCATCCACGGCCTGAGGGCGCCAGTTGACCTGGTACAGCTCGACCATGTCCTCGTGGTACATGATGCCGCCGCTGACGTGCCACAGCTTGATGCCGTTGTCCACACGCAGACGCGGGGACGTGGTCGCCGTCATGATGTAGCGGCTGTCGGGGCTCCATTCGCAGACGCTGGGGTTGCCGCTCTCGATCGTAGTGATCTTGCGGTAGTCCCTCTCGAGGTCGTAGATGTCGATCTGGCCAGCAAGGTTGCCAAAGCCGGCCACCAGCACGAACCGACCCGTGGGCGAGAAGGTGATGGTGTTGCGCGGCGCAATGGGGAACGAGTGCTGCGCAACGGCCCGGTGGTTGAAGATTGTGGCCTTGGCCGGCATGAAACCGTACACGACACCAAACTCTTTCGAGTTTGGAGACCACGACACGTCGTGAATCGGCCCCTCCTTGTCCAGCGTGACGCGGGCGTCAAACTGGCCCGAAGTGCTGAGCAGGTACAGCGTCGTCTCGCCGTAGTAGCTCTTGCCGGATCGGTCGACGTCGGTCTGCGCCAGCACCAAGATGCTGGTTCCCGACTTGTTCCACTTGAGCTGCACCTTGTCGCCCTTGAAGAAGGTCTTTTGCGAGATGGGGTTGTTGAACAGAGGCACGTTGAAGACCTTGACGGCGGCAGGTTGGCCCTGTACAGCTTATTAGCACTGCGCGGAAAGAAACAAAGAAACAAAGATGGACTCACCTTGCGCTCGGGAACAAAAACGGCCACGGCATGGTTCTGTAAACCGGGTGCCAGGGCGTAGTTAGCGGCCCCCTCGACTCGGAGCTTGTTCCACACCTTGAAAAGATCGTGGCTCTCGTAGAACTGAACCTCGTTGGTCACGAGGCGAGCGCAGTACTTCTCATCGGCAGTGTACTGGAGGTTCCAGCCTCCCTGCTGCTTCTGGACGAAGCAGCCCACGGGCAGCTTGTCGGCGGCGGCAACGCCCTCCTCGACGACGCGCCAGATCTTGAGGTTCTTGGTCGCATCGCCGTTCTCGTCCTTGGCCGGTCGCTCCCAGGTGATGACGTAGGTGCCGCGGGGGGAGAAGCCAATCTCATAGACATTGGGGATGGGCAGGGAGAGCAGGCTCCCGCCGGCCGAGGTGTCGACGACGTTGACGGCCTCGGGGGTGGACCAGCCAAAGAAGCGGCCACAGGGGGAGTAGGCACAGCACCTGAGGTTGCCCTCGGGCTTGGTGAACCCAGCGAGAGGCTCGTAGACGGGCGCGGCGTCAAAGACGCCGATGGTCTTCTGGGTTCGGTAGGCAAACTGCAGCGGAGACGCCATGGCTAGTGAAAGTCACAGTATCTCGTGTCTTGCGAGTCTTGTCTTGTCGGGTGTCAAATGTTCTTGGGAGGGAAGTGTTCTGTGTTATTTTGCGTCCAGGTATCGATCGGCTTGGCCGAAGTTGACAGGGAGGCGAAAGCTGACGGGTGCAAAAAGCTAAGGGCGGGCTTCGAGACTTGCGCGCAACGACGAGGGAGGAACCGCGATCGTTCGTTTGAAAGGGTTTTTTTTTGCTGTTCGTCGAAAGAGTCGAGCAAAAGGCGCCCCGTGTCTGAACAAAGCGTCGCTGGGCAACGTGGACGTTTGGTTTGTGTTTGGCAGAATTCGCAGCGCCAAAAGTCCAAAGCGGTTCACGAGCGAACAGTTTGCGGCGGCGGGGGAGGTTTCGAGTTGGTGTTGCGAGCGCGGAAGCCGGAGGCTTAGACGTTGCAAAAAAGGGAGAAGAACGGGAAGAACAGATGCCGGAAAAAGATGAAAGAAGACGGCAAGCACCCAGAAGGGAGGAGGGGGAATTGGCGCGGCAGTGCCGTGATGCTGTGTGCTAGAGATGATCGAGAGAGGAGTGAGAGGGAGGAGGAGGAGGGAGGAAGAAGCGTGGCGGCTCCTTTTGGGGGGGGGGGGATGTTTTTTTTTTCCGCCATGTCTTTTTTTTTTTCTATTTTTTTTTTTTTTTT
>JAMQMW010000183.1:0-56186 GCA_024115155.1 Thelonectria blattea
CCCCCCCCCCTTATCCCCGTTCATCCCCGCCTTCTCCGCCTCTCCCAAAACCTAGACCTTGCCACCGGATGTTACATCCCTCGTCATGTCATGAACGTGGAGTAACCGCGAACAGGCATGATTTGCAAGACCCCTCCCCTGCAGCTCGAGTCCGAACCCTCGGGGAGACAACACGGCCCGACTCCCGAAATCGGGGCTCGGGATTCCCCACGAACCATCCTCGTCGCCGAGTATGGCGCAACTTCAGAGTGAATTGAGCAATAGGTCGTCTAGGTTTGTAGTGTAGAGGTCACGATATTGACGAGGGTTTGGGAAAAGGTTTCGCGGATGTAGAAAGCGTTATAAATGTATAAAAGGAGCACCGTGTAATCCCCAAAGACTTGGGCATCCAGGGCCACTGGTCTCACCGTCTACACAATGCATGGCACTGGGCTCCTTTCCACTCTCACCCTGGCTCTTGCAGCCACGGGCCTCGCCAAGCACAACTCCAAGAAACAAGCCAACATCGTCGTGGTCATGACTGATGACCAAGACCGCCGCCTGGGCTCAACCGACTACCAATACGTGCTGCAGCGCCAAGTCATGGCAAAAGGAACCGAGTTCGTCAACCATTATGCCACCACGGCCAACTGTTGCCCGAGTCGCACGTCTCTGCTGCGCGGACAGATGGTTCACAACACCAATGTGACTCATGTTAATGCTCCGGGTGGGAATTATGACAAGTTTGTGATTAGCGGACAGGATACGGATTATTTGCCGTTTTGGATGAAGAAGGCTGGGTATCGGGTTGAGTGTAAGTGAGACTAATGTCGTCTGGCTGTGTTTGGAAGTTGCTAACATTGCATTAGATATTGGCAAGTTTTTGAATGGATACAGCCAAAAGAACTACAACATCACTCCAAAGGGTTGGGATCATGTGGATGCGTTGGTGAGTATCTCGTAATCATGAAGACTACCTATCACTGTCTGACGCCACCAGGTTGACCCATATACCTATGTCTTCAACACACCTGTCATGTCATTGAACGGGGAACGGCCTATCTACTACGAGGGATATCATCAATCGGATGTAATCCGCGCCAAAGCGTAAGCGCCCATCACACAAACCGAGAGCCCCGGCCACTAACAAATGTTATCAGCCTTGATCGCGTGGAATATCTCACCTCGCAAGACGACCCCTTCCTCCTCGTCCTGGCTCCATCCACTCCCCACGTTCAAAACGACAAGTACCAGTCCATCCCTCTTGCTCGACACGCCGAAGACTTTGAAAATGTTACGGCCCCAAGAGGTAGGAACTGGAACCCTGCCGATAAATACCAGAAAAACAAGGGAAGCTGGTTATCTACGCTGCCGCTGATGAACGAGTCCGTCGAAGCCTACGCCGACCACAGCTATCGCCAACGCATCCGCGCCCTGCAAGGTGTTGACGAAATCATGGAGGACGTCATCGCCCTTCTCGAGAAAAAAGGGGCCATGGACAACACTTACTTCATCTTCACGACCGACAACGGCTATCACATCGGAAACCACCGAATCCCCGCCGGCAAGGCCCTATTCTACGCCGAGGACACCAACCTCCCCTTCGTCGTCCGCGGGCCAGGCGTTCCAGCAGGAGTCACTTCCAAGATCCCCGGGGCGCATCTTGACATTGTGCCGACGTTTCTCGACATTGCGGGCGTTCCCGAGAGTCAGTGGCCCGAGCAGCTCGATGGCCGCAGCCTCTTGGACCAGTGGCACAATCCCCTATCTTCGACGGGCAAGGAGAGTGGCGGTGGGAATGCCAAGGAGACGCTGAACGTTGAATTCTGGGGTCTTTGCATCATTGAAGCGCCGAACGGCGTCGAGTTGGGCATCCCGTTCAAGAATAACAGCTACAAGACGCTTCGCATTGTGGGCGAGGACGAGTCGTGGTTGTACTCGTACTGGTGCACGGGAGAGACGGAGCTGTACAACACTGCCGAGGATCCGTATGAGCTGGAGAACCTGGCCGTCAACCCTTCAAGAGAGACATCTCGCTTGATTGATCGCTTGAACGCGATTCTTCTCGTCACCAAGTCCTGCGCCCAAGGCACCTGTCGCCAACCTTGGACCCTTCTCCAGCCTGGGAAGCGCAAGAACGAAATCTTGTCGCTGAAGCAGGCCATGAAGCCAAAGTACGACGCCTTCTTCGCCGGCTTCCCGCGGGTGGCTTTCAAAGAGTGTCTGCAGATCCAAGACATTGAGAACGAGAAGCCGTTTTACCCAGCTCTGCCGGAGACGGGCGCGCTCGGTCAGAAATACCGCAACAGCACCGACAATTATCAGTCCCAGGGCGAAGGGGGCACGCGATATATCGATAGTCCTGGACAGTACGGCAGTTGGAAACAGAGGCACGCGGGGTTGAAGACGATTAATAAGAGCGCCAAGGAGATTACTGACGCTGAGATCTATGGGGATGCTGCTACGGAGAAGAGGAGACGAGATTTGGGTGTTGTTGATAACCCTGAATGGATGCAGTGGATTGGATAGCCGCGCGTGGATTATAACACTTTTGTTTATAGGGCTGAAGAATGGGTCTATAGTATGTATGTAGGTAGGTAAGCACCTTACCGGGAGGCTATGTGTTGAAGTTACAGTCGCGCGACAGTCGTGTAGTTAGTAGGGTGCATTAAGGACGCAACTGTCGCAGCATACCTTAGGTACGTATGATTACGTATTGAAGGCTTAGGTTCCGAGTTCCCAACCTCTCTTAAGTTCCCTAGCTCAGTTCCAGAAACCCCCAGTTGTTCATCCAAAACCCGAGGCGATGTAGTTCCGGACTCAATGATGCCTAGATACCTGCCTTAACTACAAAACGATAAACCCTGATCAAGTCGGCTCCTCAACCTAGCACAACCTCTTTCCAGCGAGGCGGCGTCAAGCTGAGTGATAGCGCTTTAGGCTCAAGCGTCCCGATGCCGCGCCTCTCCGCGATGCCTCCATCCCACTCAATGAGCATCACATTGATGGGCGATAGCCCCGAAAGGAGAATAACCTCGTACGGCTTACCCGTGGCGAAAAAGGACGACTCTTCGAAACCGTCCAGGCTCACTTCGCCACAGTCTTCAAACGCCTTGCCTACCAAACCAGACGTGCCGTCCAAGACATCAATGTGCGAGAGTTGGTAGGACACGGATACTGTCCAGAACTGGAGCAGAGGGTATGATGGCACGGGAGCCGTGATCGAGATGTCCTCCGTGGGAGCGGTCCGGGTCGTTACGATGTCGAGTGGCGTTTCCGATTTGAAGTACCCCCTGCCCGTTGAAAGCATTTTCAACTTTCCATCGATTGGGCCTGGTTCGGTGGCAGCGGGATCCAGGACCAGGTTTGTTATGCCCGAGGGGCTCCGTTTATACCACACGATCCACGTCTGGTGGGCTAGGAAATGGTTCAAGCCGTCCTGGTCGAATTTGATGTTGATCCAGAAAGCCGAGAGTTGGCCTCGCCAACCTGCCCATGAATAGCTCGGAAACCCGCTGCGACGACGCAAGTTTACAACCTTCTCGCTTTTGAAAAGCAGAAAGGCGTCTAGGGCAACCGTTGGCAGGCCCTCGAGGAATCGAGTCTTTGCGTCGATGGATACTTTTCTCATGATTCCTGCCAGAGCACGAAGGACGTCTCCTTGGTTTGTCAAGACCTTTTCCGAGTAGTATATGAGGATGATGGCAAGATCCATCAAGGGATCCTCCATGCGAGCGACGACGAGTATCAACGAGGTCCACGATGGGGTCGGTGAGCTTGACATCACCGCGTCATACACGTGGTCTAGACACGCCTCGGAGAAGTCGGCGTTTGAACAACGATAGAATATCTTGTTGTCAACAAAATAAAGAGCTCGACGAGAGAGCACGAACTCTTGAAACCTATCGCTCAATCTCAGCTTCACGGCGGTCATCAAAAACATGGAGTGACCCACGTCCAAGCCCGAGTATAATAGACGGAATCTTTGACCAAGTAGTCCAGATCATAGTGGATGCCGAGTGATGTTCCCGGCTGCACCTCGTGAGTAAATCGTCTAGTTCCGCGACTATGCGGGTGGACGCCAGGAAGGCCAGCGTTCGCGTCGTGGCCACACGCCGCGATGATGGTCAGCCAGGACTGTTCGTACACGAGGTCCATGACTTGGATGCCTCGCCGGAGATCGTCGGGGTCGTTTTGCAAAAGGCACAACGCGTCCACCCATAGAAATCGTAGCCCGAGCTTGCGGACAAGCGTGATGGCGTCACGGATTGTGACGGGCAGCCTGCAGTCGTGAGTCTTCAAGCTCCCCGGCTTGAGAAGCATCAGTCTGTTGGCTGCCGTGAGTCTAAAGCCGTCGACTCGTCCCCATACGTAGCTCAATGCGACGTATCGCACCATGTCCCGAACTTCGACAATGCATTCCTGAACCACGTCGATGAAGCGTATCACGTCAAGGCCGGGAAAAGCGTCGGAGAATGTCTTCTTCTCATCTGTTCTGCACCTGTCCGAGTGTTCCGTCACGCATGAAGAAAGCCATCGCGCGATCCTGGATATTTCGGCCTGGTGGTCGACAACCGGAATCAGAAACCTGGAATTCTGGACAATAGTGGATGGGGGATCCTTTGCTGCGAAACATATGAGCTGCCGGCCTGGAGTAACAAGGAAAGCACCTCGATCCCCCGGGGTACCGCCTCTTATCCAGTCAACGTGTAGCTCCTCGTCGCTTTCGAGTCGAAGGGGGGCGCCCTGCCTCGAGCCCCCTTGAACAGCCTGGCTACAGAGCTTGTAGAACGGGCATCTGCTTTTTCGGAGCCGTGACCATTGTCCAAGAGGATAACTCGCGTTAATGTTACGCGGGTCATCTAGAACTTTGGGATCGAGGGGGATTTCTTTGCAGAACGCGCATAGTGCCTTTGGAGAAGAGAAGGAAGACATGTCGAAGAAGTGCTGTTGGCGATTTGACAGGTCTCAAAGCTTCGATCCAACTCTTCTTCAATTCATTGTGGGTTTTGCCGAGGTTGTTGTCTTTATCTTCCAGAGAAGTTTGCGAGATGTTCTGGGGTCAAATTGAAGATGGTGATGATGGTGAGAGAAGTTATTAGCGGCTACACTAATATGCATGCATGGTCAGACCATGTCATATGTGACACTACCATGTATGCTGCTGATAAAGGTACGTTGGTATGGACTACTTGAGAGGCGCGAGCTATAAGCTGTTGCAATATGTGGTACGCCGCGTCAGAGTAACGATCCATGACTGCAATCACAACCGAATATTTTGTCCTGGGGCTCGTCAATCAACGACCTGCGAACCGTCCGGAATTGAAAGGTGGCGGTACAGGCGCCCAGTAGTCGGGGACTTGTTGGTCAAAAGCTCTTCCTGCATGGAAGCGAGTAGACTGGAACTTTCAACTGTAGTCAGCACACAGCCACACTTTCCTTTCGAAACTCGATGTGGCCTCAGTCCTCATCCTCAGTCAGCCAGAAGAAATCCCGCAACGACCCTCACCATTCGTGCATCTTTGTTCTGACGAAATCTCACGACGAGTGTATCGAGTCCATCAACCAGAAATCAACAGCTCTAGGCACACGGCAGCATTCGGAGACAAGCGCCGCAAGTGGACCAACGAACAGCCGCCATTTTCAATCTCCAAAGACTCCAAACCGCACATGCCTTCCTCGGGCAACAAGGGAGATGCGGGCAAGTCCAGGCACCGATCTGTGTCGCCGCTTCCCGAGAACTATGGCTTTTCCAGCTGGATGGACAATGGCGTTTGGGATGATGAATTAGTTGAGTTCTCCCACACCAATGATCGTCGGCCGTCATCGGAAAGCATTGGCAAGATCTCCAGCTCCAACTCGGGTGGCGATGGCTTGGAGTGGTGGTATGACTGGCATCCCGCCTCCATACCCCTTCGCGGCACAAAAATCCCTAGCGATGATGGACATGTCACGGATCCAGTCTGGAACAAAAAACACAAGCCACAGAACCACTATCCCATGTCGTCGTACCCGGTGGTTGGCGCTACGAAGGCCGGGGAGCCGTCAACGAAGCCCCAGGGAAGAGATTCAGGCAAAGACGCAGGTTTTCCGGCCACAAAGCAGGATCTTCTCGCCAATCAGATCGACTCAGATGGTATATTCCAAGATGAGAAAGTTTACAACGACGCCCGTTATTTGCACCGATTTGCGGCACAGATTGTCGGGGAGGTGACAAATGTCTCGGGAAGCCTAGGCCTCGAGAGTATCCCGGCGAAGGATCTTGACCCAATGCTGGAAGAGTTTGCGTGGAGGTTGTACTACGAGTCTTCGAATTCATCTCGCTGGCAAGCATCCGTGGTCGTGAACCAGGCGCGAAAGTGGGTTGATGAAACGCATCTCATTCTCCGTCTCTATCCAGACTCGACTGACTTGACGTTTTCTAGGAGCATCATAAAACTACATATAGTCTCCCCCGAGGCCGGAAAGACTCATCCAGAGTTTCGGAAAATACACGGGGGAGATCAGGGGAGCCGAAGCCTGGATAAGAGCTCCATGGATGAGATCACACGCTGGGCTGTTAATACCACGACATCAAATGAGGTTACCGACTTCCCTGGTTTCCCGCGATATAAGCAACTCATTCAACGATCCACCGCTCATCGCTGGCTTTTGTCTAGGATCCAACAGCATAGTCAACTGACCTTCAACGAGTCCAGTACCATGTTGAAAATCGGGTCGAGGATCCGAAATAGCTTCAGGTTGGAGGTCCAGGAAGTGCTGGCGGATATGAGTGATCTGAAACCGCCAACATTGGTCGAGATGAATTTTCAAGTCGTCTGGGATCCTATGTCATTCATGCGTGATCTGGGGGTTACCAAACCGTTCGAAGAAGTTCTTCCGGGGATCCTATGTTTGACTGGGTCGTGGAACGAGGCGCAAGCCGTGACTGTTGAGGATTACATGAACCAAACATGGCCTCAAACTGGACAGCATACCGTCGCCCTGCTACAACATCTCCTCTCGTTGCCCCTTGGCAAAGAGCGTTCAGGTAAAGCCCCATTGATGCGGAATAGCGCTTCTGACTGCAACGTCACGGTATTAATTTTCTGCTTCAGCAACGATTCCAGAAACCATCGGACAGCTAACAGGTCGCATGCAATACCGGCAACTCGACATGAAAGCCACGGGAAGCATCTACTTCATTTCAGAGGTCGCCGAACAAATCGCCTGGTTGACGGCAGCACTTCAACACCGCCCATCTGGCCCAGAGACTTGCACCCCTGAAGTCGGAAACTTTCTTCCCGAAATAATCGAGCGCAAGGAAGGGATAGTGAGAAAGGTCAAAGGACTCTGCAAGGTGATGTTCTACTACCGGATGGCTCAACGGAGCGATCTGACCTCAGGATTCTGTTGGGGCAGTCTGTTCCGCAGCCCAAATCTGGTAACCGGCTACCCGATTCTTCGACGATCACAATCGAGAACGGGCCTAGAAATCTCCCTAAGCAACATTGCAGCCATCATTGGCGCTCGTCAGATGGTGCAATGGGATCAGAGGATCCTCCTCAAGGGGTTCAACATGCTCATGGTCGCAACGCTGGTCGCCACTGATATGGTCGTGTGGCATCTCCTCGTCAATGAAAAGTCTGGCAAACGAATCTCATATGTCGATCCTCGTCTGGATGCTATCGAGACGGATTCAATGGAGGGCATCTCTCTTCGGATGTTCGAAGGGGAACGTCATGTCGTAGGATGGTGCTCTCAGGCATCAGACTGGTGCGGTAAGTCATCCCCAAGATCTCGATGCGAGTAATAGGCCGTCTCTGATAATGAAGGTGACTAGGAATCCCAGCGGGGAACATGGAAATTCGACCGTCAGGTCTGGACCAGGTACCATCATTTCTCGTCATCGACAAGCTATATCTAGAGGGCGGGTCTCAAGCAGTTGGTGGTGTCCAGATGAGCATCAACAAGAAGGAACAACCGGTCTGGCTCCAAAGAGGCAACGACTATGCCGACCTTCTCAAATGGTTCACCGCCCAATCTATCGTGTTCTACGATGTAGAAGACAGGCGGGCGTGGTTCGTCGACGGGACTTTGGCATTGCTTCATCTCGTCCGGACCTCGCTACATCGAGATGAAAACGACCCGTACTCGCCATACGACTGGGTATTTGACGCAACCCAGCTCAAGGACAAATGGGACGGGCTGTCCGGGTGTCTAGCGGCGATCAAGACCTTGATGAGCTTGGAAAATCGCAGCTTGAGTGTTTATGCCAAGGGACAAGGCGCCTCGGGGGTCGAGTATGTGACTCTGGAAGACTATGTCACGAAGTTGATGCACTCGATGGAGATTTTGATCGACTGGAAGACCAAGGCTAGTTCTCAAGATGGCATCAGAATCAGGCAGACGCTCAACTTCCGTCGCGGGTTAGTCGGCTTCGACCTCCTCGACATCATTGCTCCGAACGGACCTGTTCACCGCCGCATCACGCGCCTGGACTCACTCGGGCACGGCTGGCTTGATCTCACGGAGGCCATCGGGGCGACGACCATCTTCGGCGGCGGGTTTGGCGAACTCATCCGCCCTGATCAGCCCGACGCGGTATGCAAAACTTGGAGCTCCGTGCCCAAGGGGAAGGAGTACATGGCTGCTTCCGTGTCGACGCTGCAACTGCTGTACGACGTGCGGCTTCGAAGAATGAGTCAAGAGCTCAAGGATGGCGCTTTGACGAACAAGATCATTTGGGTGGCACCTCACCACCCGTTCAAGACTTGCCAGTGCTCGGATCAAGAGAACGCCGAAAGCAGCGAAAGCAACTCGAGCCCGGGATGCAGCAGCGGGAGTCATGCCGATCGGGGCCCCTGCCACGATCCAGTCCAGTACCTCGCTCAGAGATCAAGGGTGAGCTGGAGAAACATTGTGTTTCGCAACGCCACGCCCGTCGATCTGCAAACGCTCAAAGGCCACAAGGGAGCCGTCATCTTTGGCCACATTCCTCTCAGCGGGCCGAAGGCCGAAGCCAGACTGGCGTCGAGGCAACGTGACGAAGACGGAGGGACGTCCACCTCGAGCGCCGAGGGAATGTTGCAGCCGCCTGCCGCTGGAAGTAGCAGCAACATGTCGGCTGGATCTTCGGCGTCGATGAACGTTACGGAGCCTGGCTTCAGTCCGTCTAGCGGTGGTGAGGGGAGGAACGAGGGTGAATCTCTGGAGAACGATGGCAAGGAAACGACGAAATCAAGGCTACGAGAGGGTTTAACAAGGTTTATATGGGGGAACAAAACGAAGAAATAGGATCAAGGATATCTAGGTGGCGAAAGCATAATTGGACATGGATCTCGCTTGAAGCCGTGCAACTTACAAGGTTCTAGGAAGCTCTTTCGTGGTCATGACTCATCATGGATTCTTCCCCGCAAGTTAACATCTATCTGCAAGTCTATTCTCTGAGACGACCAGCCTCCAAGTTTACAATGCCGGCTGGCATGTGGACGCACATTCACCCCTTCCACAACTGCCTACGCACCTACGTACTTGAAAGTTGACGGCATCTACACCCGTCCCACCCCCGCATCCGTTTATTGGGGCCGGAACAGTCACGGGGATAGCATCTCCGGGACAAACATCAAATCGCTCAACCCTCAATGTTTCTCATCCCATCAACTCCTTCGATTCTTGCCACATCAAGCCATGGCGAATCTCCCCAACAGACCACCCTTCGCCTCACTGCCACTCGATCCAAATGGCCCGCCGGGGAACGCCTGGGGCCTCTACGGTGCATCCGATTCCCTCGGAGCGCTGAACCTCCTCACCCCCGCTGTCGTGGCGGCGGCTGCGCGGAGCGAGATCCGCACGGGAGAACGAGTTTCGCTCGACTGGCACTTGGACAAGCCGTCGCATCCTAGCTTTGGACGGCCGCCGTTCCAGCAGCATCGCATTGTCAGGAAACATCCGGACGGGACGGACAAGTCGACCAATGATGATTTTGTCAGTTTCAATACGCAGTGTAGCAGTCAATGGGATGGGTTCAGGCATTATGGTGAGCGCCGTAACTTGGACAACCTATGCATGGGCGGCAGCTGACCAGGGGACAGGATATCAATCAGCACGACGGTTTTACAATGGACATGCTATTGAAGAGTTTGATGATGCGGGAACTCTGGGTATTGACGGTGAGTCTACTATTGGAAACGCACTTGATTGAGCCGAGTTGACGATTAAACAGCATGGGTCGAAAAGGGAGGCATTGTCGGGCGCGGCGTGCTCCTAGACTATCCATCGTATTGCCAAAGACACAACATCACACCTGAACACCCCTTCGAATCTTCGGGCATATCTCTAGATACTCTACTTAAGATTGCGCAAGATCAGAAAGTATCCCTCCAACCAGCCGACATCCTCTTCGTCAGAGTCGGCTTCACAGCCACCTACAACACCCTCACCCCAGCCGAACAAAAAGCCCACGCCCAAAGGCCAGAACCAAACTACCTCGGCCTCTCAGCCAACGTGGACACGCTTCGCTGGATCTGGGGCCGCGAATTCGCCGCCGTGGCCAGCGACGCGCCGAGCTTCGAGCAGGCGCCCATCGCCGGAGGGCACACGGGTCTCGGAAAGGCGTGGAAGGGGGAGTCCTGGGAGGAGGAGATGCAGGGGGGAGGGCTGCTGCACCAGTGGGTGTTGGCGGGTTGGGGGTGTCCGATTGGGGAGATGTTTGATCTGGAGGCGTTGGGTCGGAAGTGTGAGGAGTTGGGGAGGTGGTCGTTTTTTGTGAGTAGTGTTCCTTTGAAGGTTCCGGGGGGGGTTGCGAGTCCTCCGAATGCCATTGCAATATTCTAGCTGAAAACAGAGATCAAGAGCGGGATTAGTATAGGAATTGTTGGAACTTTTGCGCATGACTGCACATGCCTCTCGACTCTCGAGAAGGAGGTTTAGCCTGATCGTGGCGCTGCTGGGTAATACATCTATTGAATAGACCCTACGGCTAAAAACGTAGTTGCAGTAGATGCTGAGTCTTGGCAGTACCAGTCAATTCGCAGTTCGCGTCTAATTCAACATACCTACGTCATCGTATGCTCTCCTGCATGTGCTCTCAAGGGGGGCTTAGCAATGAGCATGCCACCAGGCATAAGGCAGAAAGAATAACCATAGCAACACATGCTTATAATAGACAGTCGATTAGAAATTAGGAATCAAGGGATGTCATCTCACACTCGCCTGCTTTCGAGGAAAGTGGGTTGAGCAAGCTACGTCATCGGGTGGAAGGCAGGAATAGTAGCTGTGGTAAGACGTATTCGTACATATAGCGGTGAATCCCTCGGCCCCTAGCCTAGCCGACTTATAATCTTCGAATTACTAATCGAATGTTTGTAGACTTCTCGATGTCATCGCAATGACCGAGATGGACACCGTCGCCCAAGGGGCCCCGTCAAAGCCCTATTTGCAACTCATTTCCACTCGATTACGCAAAGCAAGATGATCCTCTTTGGGCAAAAGATGCCTTATATACTGCGGCCGGATGGTGACGGTTACCTGTTGGTGGGAGAGTGCATGGCATCATGCATGGCGAACTGGTGTCCCAGTGTCAAGGGTCGGAGGGCCATTTACATGTGCCTTTCAGCGGTGCTCCCTTGAAGGGATTTAAGATACGCTAGTTAACATCGAGTTCCATTTCCCATCGCCCTCTACTCCGTTCTTGCTATGTGAATTCGTACCTCATTATATACCAATACCTTGCCCTTCAAACATGTACATGACTAACTATAAACATTACGTTGCGGCATCGGCCGTCTAGGCGGCGGTCTAACCGGTTCTTCAGGCTTCAACGCTCTCATCGTTTCCGCCGATATAACCCCCTTTGCCCCAATCGCAAGCTGAATCGTTTCCACCACGGCCGTCCTCAACGACGAATTATCATCGGCGTGCTCGTGTTCCACCACTCCCACAAGCCCGCTCACATTCCGAAGCGCCGGCCTCGGCTCCCCGAGGTCCTTGATCTGGCCTCCAATCTGCGCCAACGCATCGGCGTCGAGGTGGCTCGTCCACGTCGGCGAAGAGTAGATGTACGCTATCAACACTCCGAGACCGATAACCTGCAAGAGCATGAAGAAGGAAACAATGACGAGAGCAGGGATCGACTTCCTCGGCTTGACGATGTGGTCTCCCGGCGCGGACAGGATGGGCCGCCCGCCGGTGCTCACGTAGTCGCTCGCCGCGGGGGTGAGGAGCGCCTCGTTTGCGAAGAACATGGCAATCTCGAGGGCCGTGGCCGTCCGGTTGACGTCGTCCCAGTTCAAAAAGTACTCGCCCACGAGCTCGGGCAGGTCGGGCCGGCGACCTTCGTAGTACCTGCAGGCGTCACCCATTCTATCGTAGCTATATTCCATGGCGAGGCGCGAGAAGGGCAGCCGGACCTGCTCGCAGATGAGCTTGACCGTCTGGTTGTAGTCGTCTCGGTCGGCCTTTCTCGCGGCGTGGAAGAAGGATGTGTTGCCGAACATGGCCAGGGCCGCAGTCATGAGAGGACCAGGCGTGGGTTGGTAGTGACCTTCGTCGTCGGCCACCGAGAAGTCTTGTGGGACGGGGGGGATGCTATAGGAGTTGTCTATCTCGACGTCGCCGGCTCTGGGCAGTTGGGTTAGTTTCCGGGACTGGTCATCAAAGGCATCGCGGCACTTACATTCTTGACGGATACCTCTCGTCCTCGCCCGCCCTGTACGGGCTGTTGTAGTCGTTGAAGTCCCGCGCCAATTCCTCCTGCGAGGGCCATACATCGAGCAGCGGCCCAGCTTCGAATCGGTTGTGCCGGTTCGGCAGCTCAAACCAGCCTCGCCTCGAGGTGCTCTCGCACTTGAGCGTGAATGCCTCTCCGCCAAAGTATCCAGCAGTCGTGTTCACGCGGAGCCAGAGTCGCTCCGAGTGCTCTTGCTTGTCGCGACTCGTCGACCAGGGATTCGTCTTGTAGTCCCCCTCGACACAAATGTCCACATCTGTTTCGGATTTCGAGAAGCTGACTTCGAACGGGTCGTCGCCCTTGCAGTTGTCCGGAAAGTCCGACGACGAGACATTGTAGCACTTTGCCTTGGAGTCCATCCTCACGGCGTGTTCTCGGTACACTCCCGTATTGGTATTGTTGGTAATGGACGACGCGAAATAGTAGCGACCTTCGCTTATGTCTCTGAAGTTCCAGTGGAAATAGACGGAATCAAAGTTATTCCTCCCCACGCCATCGTCGTCCCAGGGGTCGAGACCCATGCCGGTGCTCGGCCAGAGGTGCATTTGCTCGTCGTATTCGTCCATGCTGACGATCTTGTCGAGAGTCTGCTGCACCACCAAGATCTGCGGGATGTTGGCAAGATGGACGGGATCCGGGTCGTAGCCGGCAACGAAGCCGCTGATGCCGTGCGCTTTGACGCAGGAATCGTAATCTTTGGACGGCCACTTGCTGCCCCAGGACGGGTGTCCTCGACAGGTCATGATGGTTAGGGTTTCGTCTGTGACGAGGATGGACTGTAGAAACGGTTGGAGGCCAGCTTAAATGGAACTGTTAGCTCACGATTTGTTCGGACGAGGAGGGAAGCATACTGATCATGATCAGGCCTGCTGCGAGCCAGAGATATAGAGACGCGGCAGTCTTCTTCAGGCCCCAGAGTCTAGGGCTCAGCCAGGTTCTGTCTGCCAAGGCGAACATCTGCAAGACGTTGAGATGCTGATCAGTCCTGGTTCGCTGCGTGTATACAATGGCTCCCTGGGCAAGCAAGGCCGAGACGATTGGGAGACCGAGCGTGACGGCAAGAGTACGCAAGACGTCCATCGCAGCCCGCCACCTCTTATGGGCCTCCATCTGTCGGGGGGTGACGGATCCGCCAGGGTCACGATACGTCTTGAAGTTGATGGGCCGGAACATCATGATGGCGGTGACCAGCCAAGGGAGGATCAGGATGATCATGTAGAAAGCCAAGAGCGCTGCCGACCGGCGTCGGTACCGCACGCCTTTTTTCCATCCCCCCTCCCTGGTCAGGCCGTGTCGGGGAGGGGAAACGGTTGGCGGCGGCGGCGGCACGTCGTCTCGAAGAGTGTCGACGGATCGAAGCTCGTGGTCTTCGGCGTCGGGCTGCATCGTGAAGTGACGAAACTGGGGGCTGAACTTCAGGGTCCAGTCCAGAGAGGGGAACCAGGGAACTTTTTAAACACTCCATGGTCTGTCGACGAGGGCCCTGAGCACCTTCAATGTCACGTTGTGCGAACGACCAACAGCCAACATGTCTGCATCCCTGCATAAAGTCGGCCCATATGGAGATTATTAGGTAGCGGCACACGCCCTGCTGAACCGTCGGATAGATAGGCTCTGGAGGGCCACTATTCCCTATGGGGCTGATGCCTCACGAGAGTCCTCCTCTCAGACGCAGCCATTCACGGATCAATGGCCAGGGTTACGTCGGTTGCCTCCCAACGGGACACAACATGGCTCCGCCTTTTTAACAAGTAGGCTATTATTATGCATAACTATGCCCAATGGGAGACCAGCTACGGCGTTAAATGGCGGCCGCACTCCAACCCGACAGCAGGCCTCGTCGAATCCTCCCAGTTAAGTCACCTTGCTGTCTCAGGGCAGACTCTGCCAACACGCGGAAGGCACTGAAGGATTCGAATTATCGCTCTGGGGCCTCCGAAAACCGCGTATGCTCGTGCCAGCGAGATGCCTGCGCCGCCTGGTCGGGCACACTCACCGGGCCTATTGCCGGGCTTAATGCGGGCTCGTCGCAGGGCACATCGCCAGGCTTAATGCCGGGCTCACAGCTTTTGTCCCCGCCTGGGGTCGAGACCTGGTGCTTCATCGCGAAGCTGCCTCGTTTGGGTGTTGGTCATGCAGTTTCCGCATCGCCAAGCTGGGAACATGGGGGACCCCCCGCCGGACATGGGTGGCTCAGCCCAGCAAGGAGTGGCGTGGGAGATGAAGGTCTTCATGTGATGGAACGTGGAGAATGGTATTGGTTGATAAAATGTGTGCAGTGGTCTTGGCGATATTGACGTCAAACACGCCAGCCAAACTACGGACCAGTTCATTTCTTGATGTTGGCCTGAGGATCTCGATCTTCAGCTGTGGACTTCTGGTCTGAACTGAGCGATACGAGTGCGCCCATTGTGCTCACCGAGACAAGACGAGGATTGGAGTCAGATGAAGACAACTTATCCTGTGTACATGTACCGAGGCTGATCAACAGCAGTCAGGACATGGCAGTTGTGGCGACATCCCACGTTCAACGCAAGGCGCCCTTAGCGAGCGAACTGCCTTACAATGGTTGTAAACTTGTAGACGCTGTGCGACAGAGCGGCTCGGATGTAGGTAAAGGAAGGCGAATAGCCACTAGCGAGCGAATAGTATTAATGTTCTCGCTCATCAGTCTTTAACGGAACCCCTCCGGATTCTGTGTGGTCAATCCACTTAGGCAATCTCTCGACTAGACACTCATTGGTGAGGCCTACGACATTCCACCTAAGCTAGAGACGGTTGGCTTCTATACTTAATGCAATATTCTAAGCCATCCAAGCTTTATAATTGTAGGCCGACGCATCTGCTTTAAGAGCGACTGTCTCAACTAGGTCCTGAATATTAGTGTTCTAGGCGGTACAGGGTAGGTACCTACGTCGAGTTTATTTCACATATTGTAGTGCGCTCCTTACTGCTGAGTTCACACGCGCTGTCAAGTTAAACAGAGTCTTTCAATTGCTTAGAAATCTTTATAACGACCTGAGATGTGTTAGCTTAAGGCGCGTATCCGAGGCTCATAAGGAAAAATACATTTTATAATAAGACAGCCCAAGGATATATATTCTCAGTCTCCCCATTTCTTACTAATAACTCGCCGTCTCTCGTTCTATAGAGATCCTACATTAGGGCAAGGTCACTAAACGATTCGCGTTCACGACGGCAACTACCTTGCCTACGTAAAGATAAAGCAAGCCTAGGGTTACAAGGACATGCGTCTAATTGGCATCCGGGTGAGCTTACTGAAGCTTACTTCAAAGCGACATAATGGTAGGCAGAGTTATCGAGATCCATGGTGGGCATGGGTGCTAATGCCTAGATTCGGTTATGCCTTTGTCGAAAGCCTCTACATGTACCTACACAGAAAGTTATACGGGTTGTGCAAGCAGCGCACACTGTCCAGAGTCTGACCTTACACCCAAGACTAAAGCATTAAGGGCTCTCGAAAATATGTACATGAACAATTTAACATGAACAAAATGCGCAGAGACAAATTGCCTCTCTTCTGCCGCACATACCCTGCCCCCTCGGCCAATACGGACATCGATCAATTATAGTTCCAATATTCAGAGTCCAGCCCACCTGTCATTCCCACCCAAATATTGAGGCCTCATCTGATCTCGTTTTCTCGACCCTCGAGCCCCTCTGCCGTTGACGGCGCCAGCGTACCCCCCACGACCTCGTCATATATCGGTGGTTCTTCGTTCGCCGGAACTTCGTGGGCGGGCGTTTCGTTTGCGGGGAACTCGTGGACAAACGTCTCGGGAGGCGTTGGGAAAGACCCGACCAACTCGCAAATCTCGCTGCTTGCGGCTTCTTCGGGTTCCTTCGCGGGGATGAAGTCGCCATGCAACTCGGCTTTCGCCCAACCATCTTCGGACCCGTCTGCTGACATCCTGTTCATTTGTTTTTGCTTGACCAGTCTTCGCCTGGCGAGGAACCAAGCCGAGATGAGAAGGGTGAAGAGAGCAATGACGCCGAGTACCGGTCCGGCAATCCATGCCTTGGATTTATCACCTGCGTCCAATTATTAGGCCCAACGTTGGAAAGAGTGCTGCATTGTGAGGATAGACCTATCGTACCTGTGTTGCCTGTAGGGATAGCCGTCGAAGTAGTTGATCCTGTTGGCGTTGAAACCGATCCGGATGGAAGTGTCGCAAAAGATGTCAAGCTGCTGCCGCTAGTCGTCGTAGCTTCCTCGACACCACTCACATAGTAGGTAATAGTCACATCCGTACCGTTATCCAGAGCGAACGTGCCAGTAGTCAGGTGGAGGGGGTCGCTTTCTGCCGTGATCTGCCCAGAGTCCCCGGTAGCGGTGGGAGTATTGGTCAATACCAAACCCGAAGTGGCCCAAAGCTCACGCCCAGGGGGCAAGCTCGCTGTAGTCGCGGTTTTTGCGTCGCAGTAGTATACAAACTGCTCAAGAAGGACATCGTCGCTGGAGTCGGTCGAGTTGTTTGCCGTAACGCAGGATCGACATGTCGCATACGCTTTCATAAAGGCTGAATTCGGCTCGCACAATTCGGACGATTTTCCGTCTTCTAGCGCGATCTGGTATGCTCCGTCTTGTTAAGTTGGGCGCGGTTAGAATTATCCTCTCTTGGCAGGGACTTGGCACTTCGGCCGACTCCGAGGCCACCTACTGCACGAGTCGTAGCATTCCGACGATATGGTAGCGCGTTTAAACGGAAAGGACATGTCGACCAGCTACTTCAGGTCGTTTGACTGGCCGTGGCCGATTGATGTTTCAGATGTGCGAGCGGAGGGTTGGATGAGTGGTCGAGAAGGGTTGATGAGGACTGGATGTGATGCAGAAAGGTTCGGGTGAGGGGAAAGGGGCAAAAGAGGGGGACGCAGAGCTGAAAACCTGAGCAGGATAAAAATAGAGGGTGCAGATGAGTATCTATTTGCGAGCAATCAGAAGACGTGCTGAGGCTGCATGAGGATGCACATTACGGTAGTACGGCTGAGCAGTGAGAATCATTACTGGCCAGGATACGTGCTGGAAGTGATTGGGGGCTGCATAACGGATGCATGAGAAGGAATTGGAAATTCCAAAAGCCACAAGTTACAAATAAGGTGTGTTGGTTGTCACAAGACGCGTCTCAAATTGTTATTCGTGTTGTTACACTTGACAGTTTACTGAGTGTTTCTTGGACATATCATCTCGTTAGAACTTCGATGTTCCGACTTGAGACGAACTAATAAGAAAACCAGAAGTTTACATATTTGTAGGCAAACATATGAACTCCGACGCATGGGATCAGCCTGTGAGCTGAGGCATAGGGGCAGCCGAATTGTATTGACCTGTCCGCTGGATTGGCGTTGCACATGGTCGTCAATAGCATATCACCGAAGCCGTAGGTCAATATGTGGTTTCACATTGCTTTGCCAAATGCTCATATTCAAATTGTGTCCGATGTGACGACTCAAAGATTGACGAGTAATGCGCAAAGATGTCTAGTACTCTATGATGGTACGAATATATAGGGGAAACTTCAAACGATCGAACCTCTAGGCAAAAGAAAACACTGGAATGGCATCGTATCTTCTCTAGCCGACGCGAACACTTCTTATCCAAACCCCTATCTCATCCGAAATAACAGTGTCTCTACTAAGCAACATACGTAGAGGTAGTGGTAGGCGTCGTGGTAGCCACAACAGTCGCAACCAGAGAAGTATCGCACCAGACATTGGCAGCCAAGTCGTTGTAGACAGTAATGTCCACCTCCTGTACTTTGCCGGCGTCGTCGAACTTGGAATCGACAAAGGTGCAACCGGTAATGTCATTAAAGACGATGCTTCCCGTGTAGTCCCCGAAGGCGGCCGAGGACGTGCTGCAGCTGTATCGAAGATCAGAGTAGGCGCAGTCGACGGCAACGGTCGTGGAGGTCACCGGCTGCTGGCAATCGCATTCCGAGCTATTGATTTGCTTAGCGATGTGATCAAACTCTAGTTAATAGCTGCGGGAAGAGAGACGAACCAGCTGTAGGCGGGATCCCAAACGCATTTCGGGCTTGACTTGACTGCGCCCCGTTCTTGGCACTGGATGGCATTAGCATGCACATTCATAGGCAGGTAGTCAGCAAGTGAGTTGAAAACCTACCCAGGCGCTGCACGTTTCCGTGGTACATCCTTCGATGTTGCATTGGCCTGCCAAAGCAAATGGCACACCCAGAAGGGCAAGGTAGACAGCCTGGAAGGATCGCATGATTGTTAAATGTTGAAGTTGTGAGAATTGTCTGGTGTTGGGTAACTTGAGTTGATATGAATAGGAAGGTAGACTCTGGAAGCTAATTGTGGTATGAGAATGGGGGAAGACCTGGGAAGACCTGACAACATATATATGACTGCTTCTGAGGAACTCTATTCTCTTTCCATTCTATAATTGATCAGTAAACTCTCGAACGCGAGCCATCAAGCATCGGACATTCCGTAGGAATGATAGAGGTGTATCAGACTTATTAAGACGCCCTAACTACGTCATGACATATGCTGAACTCACCTGGGTTCTCCCATTAGGGTTCCTCTTCTCAGCCCTGTTTCAGGCAACTCTCCAACAAGCTGGGCGGATAAGAGCGGCTGAATTTAATGTCAACTTATTCTCAGCTTGTGATTAATGCCAGGCACTCCCGCGGGACGTTCGGCGATGCAATTAGCTTCATCCATCCATCTAATGATAAGACTGGCTGTCAAAGCTTAAAGCTTAATTCATCTGCTCAGGTGAGAAGAATGGGTAATGACAGGAACCCATGTTTCACATCCGACACAGCTGGATTGCGACACATTTGCCCCTGAGTAGCCTTCAGTAGTATCAGCGACTTCACATCCTCATGACCAATCACATTATCACATGTCTTTAACTAACTCAGTCATAGACTCATAGTAAATGATGCTTCAAAGAGACACGCCTCGGCAGCCTCCACAGTTTGACAGTTTTCTCCCGGCGTCACAGTGAGAAGATTGCCGACAGAGAAATTGGAAAGAAGCAAAATAATCCAGCCAATGAAATTCTGCATCGAATCCACAGTCACGGCTTCCCCGGTTTGTTTTGCAATTAACGCCGTTTCGTAGCCACCGCCACCGTTCACTTTCAGGGCAAAACTGGCGTCCATATTGGTGTTCCATGCTTCAAGTCACGCGTATCCAAAGACTCCAGAAAACCGAGCCTGGGCTGCTCACTCAAACCGGGCGTGTTCTTCGTAACCCGAAACGAACCCTTGGCTCCTTGTCAGCCGGGAAGCTTGGGCAAACGACCCAGCCTTCCCGGGTTTGCCAGGAACCCGCCCATTTATCAAGACGAGAGTAAACTTAAAGCTTGGAATCAGGTGCTCGAAATTCAATTTCCGTTTCCGGATCCAAACTCGTGCCGCTCTAATGCACTGTGATCGAATACTCCTGCAGGGCCTAGATGATAGATCTAGAAAAATTACTATGTAGAGAATCCGACCTTCTTAGCTACCTACCTAGGTACGTGCACATTGCGAGACCTCCATGTTCAACTAGGATCGAACTATTTACCCATCCATCTCTCTTACAAACCCAGCACTATTTTCAACCTCATTGCTCTAAAATGTTACATGATTGAAAGATATCCTCCCCTCGGTATTATCCATGCCCCCACGAAATTGGTCGAGATGTTCCCGATTATGACCACCCTCCAGGTTCTGCGACCCGCGGGCGGCCTGGCTTGATGCATTTTGCTCTGCAGAGACCGGCCCTACGCGGAAGTCCGCGACGGGGTCAAAGAAGCCGCCACTGCCTGGCTGTCGAGCACACGAGTTTGCGAGAGGCCCCGATGCGGACGGAGATGCAGCTTGCTGGAGGTCAACAGCGTTTCGAGGTTGTCCTGTTGCAGGCTTGTTCGTGTTGACGTTTGTACGCTCAAGCGCGGTCGCGGAGAGAGCTTGAAGTCTCAGCCGTTCGTTCTCGAGCGCCTCCCGCGCCGTGGACAAGACGGCCCGAGCCGCAAGTGCTGCCAGGTCCTCGTCGGGCAAACCGGACGGAATGGAACTTTGCTGGGGCTGTGAATCGCTCTCTCGGGGTGCTGCTGCTTGACTCGACTGTCCGGCTTCCTCGGGTGGCCCTGCTTGTTGCCCTTCAACGTCTGTCGTTGGTTGCGAAAACTGAAGCGGCCCTGTGAAAAAATGGAGTGCTTCGTCCGGGATGGGGTTGAAGAGCTCGGGGCTGGAGACTGGGTTGTTGCCTCGGGTTCGCTTTTCGCTGTGGGATGACTGCCCTGCATTCCCCTGGTCGCTGCCTTGGTTGTCTCTTTGTGTCTCGTCCTCGGCGTCCTCGGCTTTGCTAATTGCAGGAACCTTGTCGCCCTTCTTGACACCATCATCGCAAGCCGGCTCCTCCCTGGAATCTGGCTGCCGTAGATCAGTACTAGTGTCCGGACCATCACTGTCGCTATCATCCGAAATCACAATGTGTTCCTTCGGAGAAGGCTGCAGGTCGACTTTGAGGCGTTCATCTTCGTCCTGGAGATATTCGGTCACCTTTTCCCGGAAATAAATGGTCGTGTCATCGACGTCGAAAGGTTTGAATTTGGAGACATGAGCCCAACCAACATCGCCGTCGCCGGGAAACAGGTCTCCCTTGCCAAAGTATATGACGGGGTACATCCTGTCGTTGACCAGCAAGCCACCATCCTCGTAGCCTTTGGCCCAGCCCCGCGGGTACGGATCAAGGGCCTTGTCGAAGAGATAGCATTCGGGCGTTTCTCGCAGCAGGGCCGTCTTCCATGAGAAATGGTCGAAGCTGGTCCAGGGAAGAACGATGGCTGGGTAGAAGGACCTGGCCCCTCGCCACCCCACAGCATAGATCTCGCCTACTACAGGGCGGACAATCTCAGCCGTGGAATTCCTGGGACTCTCCCGGGATTCGCTCTTCTTGCCACGATTCTGAGGCTTTCGATTTTGGGCCGGCGGCAACCCAAGCTTCTTGCTGAAGGCGTCTCTTGCCACTTCGTTGTTCTTCTGGGCCAAGTCCGCGTTGCAATTGAGCACACGCGTGCCGAGTGTCTTCACCGCCAACGAGTGCTCCCTCGTCAACCCGTGACCTAGAGCAGCGAGGTGCTTGGCAGCGCCCTTGATAGGGTTATTGACAAAGTGTTTGCCGTGCTCCTTGCACTCCAGGATGTACCATTCCCCAGTGGTGGAGGGATACCGCGCGATGAGGTACTTGACTTGAGCCTTCCCATCCTGGAAGACCTGGGCGAATTCGATGCTTCCTGTTGCGGGTGCAGGTGGCGCAACGGGAGAGAGGTACCGCGGGCGTTTCTGTTTCTGTGCATCAATTTTGGCTGTCGGAGCCCGTTTCCTCGGCGTGCGGAGCTTGAGAGCGGAATGGCCCGGTGGGTGACGACGGTTGCTCAAGCTCGCAGCTGTCGACACGTCGTTCTGGCTGCCTTCGTTCTGGGTTGAAGGAGTGCCTGCTGGGACATTCTCGGTTGATGACTGAGAGGCGGCGACCAAGTTGGACTCTTGTGCGTCGTTGCTCTGGTGTGCTGTCTCGTCCAGTGAGATGTTTGTCCCTGGAGCAGGTCCAGCTAGATCCTCCGCCGGGGTGGGATTCTCTGCCGGAGCTGGATTCATCGCCGGGATGGGATTCTCTGTCGGAGCTGGATTCGTAGCCTGGGTGGGATTTCTCTCCGGGGCTGAATCCCTCGCCGAGGAGAGAACTTCTGGAGCAGGATTTTCCTCCAGGGCAGGAGCTTCTGGAGTGAGATTTTCCTCCGGGGCAGGAGCTCCTAGAGTGATATTCTCCACTGATTCTAGATTTCGTTGTGCATCCGTTCTTGCGCTGGGTTCCCTTTCCGCGGTATCCGTATCGGCCATTGACTCCCGGGAAACCAGCGCCTTGCGCAGCCTCTCTTGGACCCCCGGGTACGAGAGAGTATCCCCAAGGGCGTCCAGGATACCACAGGCAAAGTTCGCGTTGGCTGCGTCCAGAGAATCCCGGTACTCTTGTTCCATGGCCGGCCCCGACTGCTTATATTGGATCTCGAGCTCCTTGGTCTCCCCTGCGCGTTGAAAGACTTTGTCGGACCATTCGTTGTAGCCGTCGGTCCCAATTTCGTGCGTTGTGAACTCCCGAAGCCCGTCGTCGTAGCGAGCTCGGAGCGCTTCTAGTTCTCGCTGGTACTTTTCCCGGGGGTTTCTGGTCTCGCGAACCTCCAGGTTCCATCGTTCGATGCAGTCGTTCAGAGCATCGCGCTTGGCTGTGGCTTCGTCGATGATTGAGCTCATTGTGGGCAGTGGGCACGTTTGCCCGCGAAGCGATGCGGCGTCGAAGTCGTCGGATGGGATACGAAGAGGGAAAGAAACATGGAGGGGGACATTGGTGTTTGTGTTGAGTTGCTGCCACGGGGCTAGCTTGTTTTCTTCGCGTTGGTTGCTTATCGCATTTCTCAAGTTCTGTCCACTAGCCTCTAGGTACGAATAGTGTGTTTGCACCAACATTCATGTTGGCCGCCGAGTCAGCCTGTTGGTTGCGCCGTAACCAACGGGAGCCTTGGATTACCCGCTCAGCAAACGATGGTGTGGCTTGCCCGGGGTAGGTAGTTGTGATTTCACTTCATTTTCCTGGTGTAACGCGGTTAACGCCATAGTAACAGCCATCCATCAGAGGGTACACAAAAGACACGTGTGGGCTCTGGGGATTAAGGTATTCAGATATGTTTGTTAAGAGAAACTAAGGTGATAGATTGCCCAATAAGCTTGAGAATGAGATAGAGCAGTAAGTATTCAGAGTATTACATAAGACCCAATTGCTGCCTTTAGTTAATTGCTTAGTGCAAGCCTTAAAGATGGACACCTTACAGTTTGACAGTTAATGTGTTAAGCACGGGTCTACGGAGTACTTCATAGGTACGTTTAAGACACCCAACATCAGTTCATATTTTCACTGGGGTGGGGTTTTAAGTCACTTTATGGAGCACTATCCCAGCAATGTGACGTCATTTGTCCCTTAGAGCCAACAACAACGGCTCAAGAAGGAGCCTGCAAACATTACCCGTAAAGGTCCCGTAATTGCGCCAATTAGGTCCGGATGAGAACGAGAATAAACGGGAAAGACCGTCCTCTACACAGTCTCAAGGGACGGGTACTGTGTACGCCAATTTAACACCCAGACAGCTGAGACGGGCAACACGGGGCTGATCATGGACTGACGGGAGCCAACCTGGGAAGTGAAACGCGGGAAGACCATGAAAGCAGCCACTGATAATAACGATAATGTCACTTGAGTTTCGCCTCGGAATATCGACCGAATAATTCAACAGAGTCTCGCTCACATTGACCGACATCCGGGAAACCCGAACCCTGCAAAAACCTTAACGCATTCAGCAGGCTCTTGAATGCGATTCCGAGTTGCTTCCTTCAGGATTCTCGCTACAGAAAAGGTTTCTGGTGGACCAGCAGACGGGATTAAGATTCATCCCGTTATCTGATCACCTCTCCTGAAATCTCAGGTCAATATCTCGTCGTTATTTAAGGACTTCTTAAAGACCCAATAGAGAGCTATCTCCCACACACAATACCTCCCATCATCAATTCCATACAACTGTGAACTATCTCAGCAACCGGCCAGCAAGTCGCAAAAATGAAGGCCATCTCTCTCCTCGTTGTGCTCTACACCTCTACCGTCTCGGCTGCCATTGCCCGGGTCCTCTGTGAAGATCCTCCTTCGGAATGGGGCGTGAGTAATACCCGGTTTGACGGCATGAACGTGGAATGCTCACCAATGCCTAGAACTCGAACTGCAACGGCGATGATAACTGGGCGTGTCGCTACAGATGCACTGCGGTTAGTTATTTAAAGACATAATTTTCCAATCTCTAACTTCTCTAGTGCATGGATGAGAATGACCTGAATGGTTTCGCCGGCTATTGGTACGTAGTTCCATTTTGAAGACCGCTCTCCTCGCTAATCCTTCGACAGGCGATCGTCCGACAACCAGTGCGATTGCTACTGCTGGTAAAAGCGTGGTCATTCTAACCACCTCGCGCACTTGAGACTCTTGGGTGCTGGCCCTCCCGATCGTCCTACTGGAAATGGCTGCTCAGCTGGAAGCTGGACAATACATAGGGATGAGACTCTTAGCAATTAAGCAGTTAGCAGGAACTTAATTTCCGTCTTACATCAGTTTCCTAAGAATCCCATCCTCACTCTCAATACTTCATCTTACCTATCTTTGTGTAAAATTGCTTAGGTGCTCATCCGAAAGCAACAGTTCAGTCCTTCAACCCGTAGCTATCGCGTTGGCGGCTTTGAGCCTACGTAAGACGTGGTAACGATTTATCGCCCTGCGAGGCTGCGCCCAAAACTTGACATGCTCCATCTATGATCTGTGTCGGTCAAACCATGAACCCCGTGAGCCGAAACTCTACCTAGTCAGCATTTCCTACTCTGAAAGAGAAAGACCGACTTCTCAGGGTGTAGCATTCCTGGGTGAGTCTATCCTCGACCGCGCGTGGAACAGTCGCATAGAACAGCGTTCTCCTTCTCCCCCTCCATGCTTCCCCGAGAGACGCGACGTAAGAAACTCTGCCCATGCACTTGCGGACTATTTTCTTTAAATTTCTGGTTTTATTTAAATCGTAGACTTACTATTTGCTTCGTATCTAGTCAGAAATGCATGGTGCAGTTAAAGCGTTTAAGTGATCTACCCAGTGCACCTACCACGAACGGCATCTATCTAGTGACGACTCGCATAATCCAGTTCGTAACGCTCGGAGCTAAATCGTAAATATTTATCTCTTTGTCGATACATGCACGTCTCTCTCCACCGCCAGTCATAGCCAGGGATGCGCAAGGTACATAGCGTTAAGTGCCGTTCGTCTAGATTCATCGCCTCACGATGGCGGGTTTCTCCCACCCTACCTTAAGGTAGACTGCTTCAATACCCGGCTCTCGACGCTCCGACTTCGGTAGAGAGATTTAAGACCCTTTATGTAGTATCCTTATCGATTAGTCCTCTATGGGCTGTTATTTAGTAAACGAAGTAACTAAAGGATAGAGATCGGGACGGAGAGGTTTAATTGAACCCGTCAACTTGTCGTCCGTACCTCAACTGTAGCCGCCGCGACTCATCACAGGGCAGGAAAATGTTACTTTTCTACGTTGAAATATTCATGGGCAATAAATCATGTCTCAGATACGCCTATTCTCAGTCAATCGTATGAATCTCCAATCGCAAAGTTCACAAGCAGGAACAAGCACAGGAAATTCGCTGTCTCAACATGCTTAACGTACTACACCAAGTGAATGACCAGGGATTCAAATACGAAATTAGTCTGCCATTTCCCTAAAGAATGGCTTGATCCAATTATGCCAAAGCAGAGTATAGACTGTGCAGACAGCCGTGCTAGTACAAATATTTATAATCTGTTCCGAAGTCCGCCGGTTATCCCGCTTGGGCCCCAAACTCCGCATCGGAACTTACAGATCTCCCACTCTGGGGCCTTCGTCTTATTCAATGACTTCCGAGATGTTGGATTGCGTATGCGGTATGCGCCGGCACGGGAGAAGGACTGTGGGCTCGAACGGGAGGCACCATATGAATATAAATTGAGCTCTGCCTTCAACATGTTGTGCTCTCACTCCATCTCTATCCTCAGTCTACTCATCCCTCACCAGCTTTCCTACAACTTCTCAACTCAAGTCTTCCTCCAGCCTACCCATCATGGCCTCATACCAGCACATCGCGCTCCTTGGCGTGAGTCCCTTTGTCACTCAAACTCGAGCACTCGCTAAACAACTCAACAGAAAGGTTTCCTCGGTTCCGCCGTCCTCAAGCAACTTCTCGCCCAAGGCTTCGACGTAACCGTCTTCACCCGCTCCCAATCCTCCCCCAAAGACCTCCCCGAAGGCGTCCACGTCGCCGAGGTCGACTACACCTCCCTAGACAGCCTCACCGACGCCCTCAGCGGCAAAGACGCCGTGGTCTCTACCCTGAACGGAGACGCCACCACGACGAGTTCCGTCGGGAAAGCTATCGCGGGATCCTTCAAGAACCCCGAGGCGGCCAAGAACCGCAACGTCTTTATTCACGACGTCGTGATCTCGCAGGCGCAGGTGCTCGAGCTGGCCAAGAAGCACTCGCCAGATGAGGAGTGGACGGAGTCAGAGGTCGATGCTGCCGCCAACTTGCAGCAGCAGCTCGATGACGTTGCCCAGAACGGGATGAACGTCTTCAATTCCATGGCTATGCTCAAGGCGGCCATCTTGAGCGGAAAGTATCGAAGCCAGTATAAGGTCGTTGATAACGAAGTTCTGGGACTGGGACTCTGGTCTGAGGAAGACTTGGATGCCTTTCTTGTTTCGAAGCTCTAGTAGATGGTGACTTTAGGGTTGAGGAAGGCTGGCTCAGTTATTCCTCAAAAGAATTTAGACATCGTATGCCTGGTGTAGCAGAATTCATATTCATTACTTTCTACATAGCATATATACTTTGCTTCAATCTTGGCACCTTCAAACCTATCCAGGGGGTGGTCGTCTGACAATTTCCGCAACCTGCGTCAACGAAACAACTTCCAGATGCCCGCCATTGGGTCGGGCAACCAGCGCACCAAACTCAAACTTCCCTGTCGAGGCTCGAATCCCTCCAGGGCCTTTACATCTGCACTCATATCCCTCAACAGCCGATACGTATCTTCATGCCCATGTGTCCAAGCTTCAGAAAGTGCCCGACGAATACTCTTAGCAACCGAGTCTTTGTCGTGACAATTCTCGAGCAACTTCAAGACAACGGCGTCATGCCCGCGTGCAGCAGCAACTTCCAGACCGACAAGGTTGTTTTCATCGTCCACGGTCACAGCGCGTTTCCGTATGAGCACCCGAACAACATCGGCGCTTCCTTTCGAACAGGCATACCACAGCGCACTCTTCCCGTCCTTGGTGGCCGTGTTCACTGCGGCACCTTCGGCCATGAGCATCCGCACGATGACTCCTTGGCCTTCTCTGGCGGCACAGAGGAGCGGGGTGGCGCCCTCGTGGTCCCTTGCCTCGATTCTGGCATTGCTGTTCAGCAGGTTCAGGACGATGGTCCGGTATCCCTTCTTCGAAGCCTCGTGTAAGGGCGTAGTACCATCGGCGGTGCAGATGTTGACCTTTGCGTGATGGCTCAGTAAGAGTTCGACGGTTGTGTCCCACCCAGAAGCAACGGCACGTTGTAGAGCCGTCCTGCCGTGCTCGAATTCCACTCCAGTGTCGAACCTCCAAGTGTCGAGCAACAGTCGAACGATGGCCTCATGGTTGTTCTCAAGGGCGTACCACAGCGCACTCCGGCCCCTCGAGTCCTCCCGATCAACTTCAAATGTGCCTGCGCTGAGCATCATCCGAACAATACCCTCGTGTCCATTCTCGGCCGGGTAAGAGATGACAGATCGGCCCATGTGATCAGGCAGATACCTGAACGATTGCGTATCCTTCCGGGCCAACAACTGTCCGAGCAACGCTTCATGCCCCCCTCCTGCTGCATGTGAGAATATTGTTCTCCCCTCGTTGTCCACCGCACTCGCTTCGATGTTGGTCCTTGAGAGGAGAATCCAGACCACTCCGCTGTGACCATTGGCAGCTGCGTGTAAAAGTGGTGTGTAGCCGTCTTTGTCTTTCCAGTTGATGTTGATGTTGGGTCGTTCCAAAAGGAGTCTGACCGGGCCTTCTTGCCCTTTGGCCGCGGCTCGCGCCAAAGTTCTACCGCTTTCCCCTTCCGATTCGAGCGTTTCCATATATGAGGTCAGGTATTGGTGTGAATCACTGTATCGGATTGCGGCATCCAGCGTCAGTTCCCTTTTTACATCTCGAGCAGTCACATTTTCCACAACCAGGCACTTGAGTGCATCTTTCTTCCATTGCGGCCGCCATAGCTCGTTTCTTGCTGGAATCACGGTCTGCGATTGTCGTTGGATCCTAGTTTCCTGGCTCGACTGGCCTCGCAAACTGATACACAAGCTTCTCGTTCGGGACTGTGACGGGCTGTATTGACTCACACTGCCCAACTCCAGCGTGTCGGTCCCGCATCGTTCGAAGTGCTCCATTGTCAAAAACACGTCTCGCAACGTGATCAAGACTTGACAGTCCTCGTTGCCAATTTCTGTGCAGTTGAGAAAGGCAATTCCTATGCCGGCCTGGCCCAGACCAACGAATGGGAGCTCCATTTGAGCGCCATTGTTCGTGATAGTCACTGGACTGCTGTATGAAGCAAGGGGATTCCACGAAATGATGTCCCCAGAGTCTCTGAACGCATCAGGCGTGGGTGCCAACAGCCCTCCGCAAGCATCAGAATATCTCCAAGCAAAAAGACTTTGGTCGTCCGAGACTCGCATGATCTCTTCCTGAAGTCGAATGAAGGACTTCCCTCTCTCGCCATAAAGGAGCGGCATGTTAATGCCAAAAATCCCCATGAGACAATAGGCGCGATCCTCAGCCCTTGTTGTCTTCCTATTGGCGGCCCACGACATTCTCTGCGCGATGCTGGCGGCTTCGAGAGGGTCTTGGCGGGAAAGAATGCTCCGAGGGATGCCGGTGCACTTCGTGATGGCGTCTTCGAGGCTTTCCTTGGTGCCCAGTTCACGCCAGTCCTTGTCGAAGAATATCATGTGTGAAGGGGCGATGAGTTCTTGGAGAGTCCAACCGCGGGTGAACCACCTGCTCTCGGAGAGCTGAGGCAGGAAGGATACATCGGCGAGGTAGGTGTAGCAGACTGCGGCAGTTTGGTACCAATAGTACATGGAGTTGATAGCCTCGGACAGCTCGGCGCTGCTTGTCTTGTCGATGCAACACGTGTCGATCCACGCGTATTTAAACCCATTTGACCGAGCCTTGGAGCTGAAGCTTTCCAGCTTTGTGTAACCCTGCTTGGCCAGGGCGTACGGCTGGCCGAGGTCTTGAAAGGTGACTTCTTCGCCCAGCCAAGTGTGTGACAAGATGGCATAGGTGGGGATCTCGTCGTCGCCGAACTGATGAAGCTCCAGCTTGTCGGTGTTGAGAAGACGCATGATGATGGGGCTGGACCGTATGGTGTGAGGGGGTAAGATGGTGAGACTCCGAGAGTCCGAGATGACTGGTGAGTGAATAACCACTCTGCTGCCTGCCCGACTGCCTCGCAATTGGTCCTTTTTGCCATCTGACCAACCACCCACCGCCTTCTTTTCCTCGGTGATCTCTCTCGAGTACATTCACGATTAGTGAACTCGAGCTTTTATTGAGTATCATGTCCCGTTCGGTGTCCAATCATAAACACTCGATCGACTGCAGCATACATACATATGTATGTACTCTCGCCTCTTTTTGCCCGATTCGAGAAGGGACTACCAATACAATGCAGTTGGGCCCTTTGAGGGCCTCGAAAAGGGCCACTTCCCGCCCGTGTTGCATGCCCCGCGGCGGGCAAGCCTCGTGCTCAGTACATGGCAATTATCATTCGCGCGTGAAGATCTGCTTTGCATCGAGCCGCGGGAGCTTGCGTACTCGAATCCAGAACTCCACAAAGATCTGCATCGACGATCGGAACCGCTCATGAAGTATGTACGATGTGTTGTCCACGATTTGGTGTTTCCCGGAGCCCACCCCGTTGAACCACGTATTGCCTAACTCCGACTCACTGGCCTTTGGCTTTCCATCTCACCTATGCCCGGTCTAAAAGAGGAGGGCCTCGCAGAGCCAAGAGATACGACCGGCAAGTAACCGCCTACTCATGTTGTGACTCGTGACCGGTGACACATTGGCAGAGAGGGAGGAAGAGTGAGTCGGCTGAGACCTTTGAAAACCCGTACTCCGTTCTCCCAAGCGTCTCTGTAGCCCCCAAGGCCACGCATGCAAGGCCCAAATTTGGTGACGGATGTCTTGGCCACCTTGACCATATGGCGATACCGTAGGATGAAGTTGAGGCGCAGATGTTCAACCTTCCTGTTCGCATCATCGAGTGAGCGCTCGTCTCCAGCCAAGTGATGTTGATATGACATTTGAAGCAGTATTCGACCTCTCTCGCGGAGAAGTTTGGCGACCCCATGATGGCCTGCGTTGAACGCTCTCTTCAATGCAGGACATGTTGTCGTTTTGTTGAAAGAAAAGGTTTCAGAACTCCAACCAGGTGGCCGGTACAGACTCGCTCCCGCTTGTAAAAGGGCCTCCACGACCGATCCATGTCCATGGTATGATGCGACGGCAAGAGGAGCTTCGTGCATGTCCGCCGGGCACACGTCGGTCGGGGCGCCTTGTCTGAGGAGCGACTGGACCAATTCAAGGTCCCCAAGACGCGATGCTTCTACAAGCTCGCTGTGAAGACTGCGTGTTTTGGCGTTGAAGGAGATGTCCCGAGACGGGGAACACTGGGGGCCCTCAGAGCTGTCGGGGGATCTGGTCGGAGGCATGGTCTCCGGAGGCGTACTTGGGGGGATGCTGTCAGACAGGGACGTTATCTGGGCTGTTGCCATCCAAGTGCCCATCAAGGCGGACTCCATCATCAGGTCGTTGAATGCTTGGGAGGTGGGATCCGCGGAAGTGTCATATGAGGGCTCATCGTCATCTTGACTCTGAGATGTGGTCGAAGCTAGTTCCAGAGCTGTCTCTTGTGCATCGACGGCGATAAATGCCCTACTTAGCACTTCCACATTCGTCTCAAGCTCCTCTAGATATTCTTGTTCAGAAGGTATCACGCGCTCATATCTCTGTGAGATGGTGTGACAGGGATCCGGGGCTCTGCTCTTTGAGTCGATGGGAAAAGCGGACTCGGTCTGCATGTGAATAGCTTGAATCTCGTTTGACTGCTTGCTCCCGTCACGGCAAGAAAAACGGACCAACTCGATAGACTCTTCAACAAGGGGGTTCGTTTCCGGGGATCGATTCGACGTGTCGGCGTGTCGTTCAGAAGAACGCAGCTGGCCAAGGCGTTGTCTCCAGACATCATCATGCTGATCGTCCTCGGCGACGCCTTCACTTGCTGATGAGATGAGTTCCGGCAAAAGGAGACGGATCTCGTCGTTGAGCGATTCCCCGAGGCACTTTGAGGCTATTCGGTCTTGATTTTTGCAATCTTGCAAGGGAGCCGATGGGTTACTTTGCTTCGTGCAGCAACCCTCAAACGGTGATTGAGGTGAGTGGGCGTGATTCGCCGTGGCATCGCATGTTCCGCTCCTGATTTGATTAGATGGGAAATTCGCATTCTCAACTTCGTTTCACTTACCCGGGAAAGTTCTCAACCACGTTGCACGGCGTTGAGGAACTCGGTACGGACACTGAGAGGTCGCCAGACCCCGAGTCCTGGTCCTGGACTGTGCTGATTCTTAGGTCGTTTTCGTCTTCGGTCTCGTACTGAATTTCCGGGGCGTCGGTGACTAGGTAATTGTGAAGGATTAGTATCTGTTGGCAGAAAATGACTTTGAATGGATGAGGGTTGCTCTACTTTCCGAGTCAACGTAGGACTTGTTGAAATCCCGCTCGCTCAAAGATCGCCTTTCTTTCTTGATCCATCGATCAATCTTTCGTCTCTCGACGGGAACCTTTCGCAGGTAGAATTGCGTCCTTTTGCCGATTGCATCGCGCCTCAGTTGCACGTTAGCCATGTATTGCATCTCCGTCTTCTTAATGTTTCGCCCCAATCCCCACTCAGAAAGCTTTTCTTTGTACATCCTTTCGCTATGGGATATATTAGTCACCTAGGTACATACGTACGCATGATGTGGATATTTGATGATGGGGCGTACGTTGCCGAGAACCCATGGTTTGCTTCCATGAACGTCACGATATCCTTGAGTTTCCACCCGCGGGCTTGCCGCAGCTCGGTAATCGTGGACCGGTGAGGTTCGAAATTGGCAGCCCTTGGCCGGCCGCGTCTTGGAGGGAGGGGGGAGGTTTGGGGTTCCATCGCTCTGAAGTTGCAATATTGATGGAAGTGCTGAGAATGAGATGAAACCGACCTTGGAAGGTATGCCAAGTACGTAGGTAGTTATATAGAGGCAGGTCATGTGGCGGAGGTCAGGATCCTGCATAGCCCAGAGGTGTTTGAGTTGAATATTTGCAAAAGTACGAAATGAAAAAACTTCAACACAGCCACCAATATCCCGCGTCAGGCCGCCTCACTTTTCCTCATGCACGAGGTGTGGCTCAGGCAAGGCAAGAAGAGCAGCCAATCAAAGTGCGATAGCAAAAGTACGAAAATACAAATGTCACCCTGTGCTGGTTGCTTACCTTACCTTGCGTGCTCCAGTCATCTGTAGGTTGTTGAGACTTGCGAGTGTAGACAGAAGTACGGAAAGCGAACATACCCGCGAAGGTTGGTCTCGTGACTTTTTAGTCCTTGCCTTCAAAAGTCCGAATTGATTCATCGCCTGGTGTTGCAACTTGCACGGCCAGGCCACGCATTTTCAGCTCCCCGTGTAGGTATATATATAAGGCAATCATGTATGTAAACTTTTGGTTTAAATTTCTTAGATAAAGGCTTAGGACTGAAACTTTTCATGACCTCATCCTCCTAACGCGATGAAATTATCTGCAGAAGGTATTATTGCCATGGCGGGTGTGGCTACAACTCTACCTTCCGCTATTATTACGATTTGGGCTTATTGCCTCCGCTCACGGAAGCGTCGCTCTCACACTGGTTCGTTACTCGATAATTATAATTTGATTATCTTATCCCAGGACTGATCGGTATGTGTCTTAGGCGCGACTCATGAGATGTTACCCGCAGCACGGCAAACTTCAGTTATTCCTACCTAGGCATATGCGAACAAGAGCCTACAATGGTGTATAGAAGGCCGCTTTAGTGAGCTTCAGCCATGATGAGCCGATACCTCGTTTTGCATGCACCGTTACGTCGGCACTGAGCTAAAGAGTTCAAGCAATGAGTTTCAGGCAACGTCTATTCCCACCTCGCTTCGAACTTCCTTGGGACCTCGTGGCAAACTGTCAAGCACTCATGTTACGAATGGCCTTATGAGTTGGAATTAAGTTAGACTAGGCCACTACATAGCAATTCTTTCTGTCTCAAGTGGCTGCGGCCATCTGCAAACGCACGGAAGGCCAAGTCACCTCAAAGGGATCAATGAAGAACAATTTAATAGATCGATTCTCTAAAGAGAAGGTCATGCTCAAGGCACAGTCATTCTTGAAATTTACACCCAATGCATTGTTAGGTGGCCTAGCGTACTTGCATCTCAGTCGGAGTCGAGCTCGACACAAAATGATTTTCAGCAACAAAGGAGCGACATATTCAACCATGTCCAACCTGTCTTAAAAGACAAAAAAAAAGAGGGCTCAATTGAGATCAAGAAGTCCAAACCCAGTCGTTATAACCCATACCTCAGCACCCCGTCGCTCAACTACTCATCAGTCGTCGTGGGCGGCGCAACCGAAGGCTTCTTCCCCCAGACGAAATATACGGGCAGGTAGAGGTGAATGTTCGGGTCCCTCAGATCCCGCTTGACCTTGCTCATGAAAACCTGCATCTCCTTCTCCTCCCAGCCCAGCACGCGCGAGAACAGGGCCGGCGTGTACGAGTCGACGACCTGCAGCTCCTGGATGGCCTGGTACCGCCCAATCTCCTTGAGCCTGGGGTCCTTGGGCCACGGTCCGATGGGAATCTAAAGCACCACTCCATCAGCATCCCAGCTTTCACAAACGGTATTCCAGTCGCCGAGTCTCACCTTGAGAACATCCTCATGAATATCCACAAACCCAGCCTTGATCAACTTCTCCTTCCACAGCGGCGCGCAGTCAACGCTCTTGCCAAACTTGCCCGCGCCCTCGCACAGCAGCTTCATCCAGCGGTTCGCGTCCACGGCCTTGGGCGCGGTGCCGTCGTCCGAGGCGAACTTTGCGTAGACGCCCTGCAGCTCGAACCAGCCGCCGGGGACGATGTGCTTGAAGGCCTGCTCGTAGAAGTGGTCGTTGTCGGGGATGCAGCCCTCGAGCTCGCGCGCGTGGATGTAGTCAAAGGGCGTGTGGTAGAGCCACTCGGCTTCGAAGTCGTCGACCTCGAAGGCGCAGTTGGGGGGGGTCCTTGGGCATGTTAGAGATGCTTTGGGTGCTGTGAGTTTTGGTGCATGTATTAGTACGTACCATTTTGGTTGGATAGGGCTCAGATCAGTTCCGACGACTTCTGCCGACGGATGCGAACTAGCAAGCGGTTAGAATCAGGTTCGTCGAGCCAAGTCCTGATGGATGAAAATGCGAAATCTCGTCTCACTCTGCAAAGTCCATGGCCCAGATGCCAGTGCCAGTACCGAGATCGAGAACCCGGTGAGGGTTGCTGCTGATGGGAGCCTGGTGCAGCTTTCCTCCGAGAAGCAGCGAGTAGATGTGGTGTACCATGTCCATGCGGTCCTGCTCCTCGTCGTCGTTTGGCTGTTGCGACGCGGTCAGTTACCTGGATTCCATCACGTCGCGGGGGCTTTATTCGTCACGGACCAGAATGTAGGTTCCTTCACGGAAGGCGTGGTAGCGACGTCCGTTCTGCGGCAGTTAGTGTCTGTGATGACGGCTCCGTCTTGGAGACTGACTTCGTATCTAGCACAAGCAAAGAGTTCCGGTTAGAATTTCCCAAAATATTCAGACACTTTCTGGGTCGCCTACTTGTAGTTCATGATGCTTGAATTCAGAGACGACAAATAGCTTCGGGATGCCTCTCTAGAAAAGCGTGAGATTAGGCATTATTTCTCAGGAGACGTCTAACTTACGAGCCGTCGTAGGCAGAGTCGGCCGAATCCAAAACATCCTATACGGAAACTTCATCAACACAAGTCGCGCCCGTTAACTCGAAACCGTCACTCACGTCAACTTGCACGGGATTCTCGGCCAAGACGGCCAAGACCTCTGGGCGATGACCCTGATCTTCTTCGGCGGGCGCTGGGGAGGTTGGTTCAGACATGACGGACAACTACTTCAATGTAGGTAAGCAACGAGAAGAACAAAAATAAGGGACCTGCGAAAATGACGCGCTCGGGTCAGCAGGGAAAAGATAAACCCTGGGACCGCTTCGCTTTTATCTCTCTGCAACAACCCCGCCCCCTTTAGGCTCTTTCTCTCTCCGTCTTCCCGCTCTCTCCGCCAGTTCACTCCTTCAGACCCCATCATCCCTGTCCCCGCGACGGCCGCATGTCTGTCTCGCAACGCCCAGACCAAACAGTTGGCTGTTCCTTGGACCCTTGGAATGGCAGCTTTCGTTTTGGGCCCAACAGGATCAAGTGCCGGAGCGGCGTCCCCTTCGGCGTCGGAGTTGCGGCCGCGTTGGGAAAAGACGGCCGCGGGTGCGCCCGTTGTCGGTCGATTCGTGGCCCCATTCGTTCCTGGGCTTTTCTTTGCCTTCAGGCTTGATCTTGGGACGACGACTTGGAACGGGTGAGGGGTATCGTCTTGTATTGAACCAGAGCATTCGTATAGTCGGTATAGCTGCAGCCTTCATCCTCGTCCACAT
Organism: Thelonectria blattea; assembly: GCA_024115155.1. Lineage (NCBI taxonomy): Eukaryota > Fungi > Ascomycota > Sordariomycetes > Hypocreales > Nectriaceae > Thelonectria > Thelonectria blattea. Next base: position 36,146 of record JAMQMW010000183.1, read on the forward strand.
GCATCATGATTGCCTGAGGGTCACTGTCAATTTGGCTGTCAGCTTGGCATGTCTGTTTAGCCCGTCCATTTCTCCGGTCCTCGAGTCAAGCAGACGACCGGCCTCGGTTGCAACCTGCATGTTCCAAGTGGATCTCTATCACCGTCTATATATGCAGTCTATCGTCTAGTCTTTTTCTTTCTATGCTCTCATTTCGCCTCGACCCATTCAGGAACCGTCTTCTTTAGAAAGTTCATAAACTTCCAGAAGCCAACCGCATGCTCGACATTGCCCACGGGGTCCGTCACCCGGTGCGGGAACGCGATGCCGGCTCCGAACAGCCCGGGCACGTACCGTCTCCCCGGGCCCTTGGCGTCGTCGCGGAGATAGGTGAAGAAGCGGCCGTTGGAGTCGTCGTGGTGGACGTTTAACGGCTTAGGCTTCGCACCCGCGTGCTCCTTGAGGCCCAGCGCCGGCAGCGCATCTCGCTGGTAGCCGATGGCTTGGATGAAGTGTGAGCAGCCGGGGAGCTCGGCCTGGTACACGGCGTCTTCCCCGTCGGGAGGCGTCCACAGCTTGGTGACGACATTGCTGACTGGGCTGTCCGCGAAAGCCGCCTCTTCCAGATTCTCGCGCGCCCACTGCGCCGCCTGGCCCTTCAGGCCGGTGTTGTCGTATAGGATCCAGCCGTCCATGTACTTGGCGTAGCGGAGGTCTTTGTGGCGGGTGAACCACTTGACGCGCAGCTTGGGGTGCGTGGTGGCTGCGAGATTGTACAAATTCATCAAGACCAGGATGGCCGAGTGCGACGCGCCGACGACAGCCACAGTCGCGTCTGAAGCAACCGTCTCGGCCAGCTGTGATGGCTTGAGGGCAACGTCGAGATGCACCGGCTTCAAGCTGGCCGGCAAGTCCTCGGTGACGGACTGGGTGTTCTCGATTGGACTGGATCCAGTGCACAGCACCAACTTGGACGTGCTGATGCGATCTTTCCCGTCCAAAACTGCCGTCCAGAGGCTGGTGTCCTGTCGTGCGATACGAGGTGAGCGCTGGTTCCGAAGTCGGCGAAGCAACATACCTTGTCAAACGTGGCCGCCGTGACCTTTCCGCGATGCTGCTGCACACTGCCATGACGAGCCACGCCCTCGGTAAGCATCAGACACAAGTCGGCCGCATATCCCAGCTCGCAGCCCTCATCCTGAGCCAGCTTGCGCAGGGCCGAGACGGCGTTTTGTTGCCCCTCGGCGGCGTTCAGGATGTGTCGAAACGGCTCGACGGCCGTGGCAAACTTGAGGAACAAGTCGACCTTTGTATTGCTGGGGACTTCGCGATAGCGAGCTCCCACGCGACCGGCCTTGAAGGAGGGGTCGGCCCAGAGCTGGCGCTGCTGAGGCTGCTGCTCGAGGAGGTTTCCCACCACGGCGAGACCGCAGGGACCTCCGCCGACGACAATGGAGTCGACGAAGGGACCTTTTGTCGCCGGGAAGTACTTGACTGCTGTGGCTCGGAGCATGGCTGTACTTGTGGCGGAGGGAGAGCGAGTTGAAGAAATGAGTGTGTCGCTAGGTAGGAAATACGGTGCGGAAAAATGGAAACGGAGGATGGAGGAGCAAGTGACTCGTCATGGAGAGCTAGTGACTATTCGTACCTACTGAGTCCTTTCCGTCTCTCCGACCACGGACGAGCGTAACCCACAGTGCGAGTGATTCAGCCACTTCCATTGTGATACAATTGTCATCACACCTTTGATTGCGCACAAAACAATAGTCAATTGTCCAATCGCAGCACGTCTCGACTCTCTCGAATCCTCTTTTCAACTCCGAGAAATACTCCCCAAACTTGAAGTGGAGATGAGCCACGCGGCGAGTGCATCGCAGACCCACCGAGATGCTTCAATCGCCGATTGAAGACGAGGCAGTTGATGGGTGAATGAGATGTAGAGTATGTGAATCGATAGACACAATGTAAAGTCATTACTGTAAAGGATAATGGTTGCAGACATATCGGCCACAGAAATGGCAGGCTTGGAGTGAGAAATATAAAGTAGTGTCTGAGCTTTCATGAGCTGGGCGGTGGATGACCGTCTCAATCTGAATACGACAGAACCAATACGGTACACTGGCTAGCTCCGTCTAAATCGATAACTAGTTTGCTATTGGGTCTATAGTTGGGCTATATATAATCTCACCGAGAATACGGAGTAGCTAGATAGGCGTCACCAAAGGTGATCCCGCCAAGTCATTAAGAACTCGTATCGGCAAATGAGTCAGCGGGAGGATGAGACCGCACAAGTAGAAAATCAGGCGCGAGACTCCCAGAATTCCTTGCTAGACCAGCAGTTAGTCTCTCCAGATCCGTGTTCGTAGAATTGTTCTTGAACCATGTCAGCCTCTCGCGGAATTGGAGCGCAGTGCCTAAGAGCGGTCCGCAACGTTCAGAAAACCCAGTGACAACACGTTCACAGATTATGCAGTATCATGAGATTTTCCCAGCTAGAAACGCTTATTTATATCTCAGAACGTTCATTTCATTATCCAGCGACAGTTGGGGGGGGTGGGATTTCTGAATCTCGTTGACCAGATCAAAGACAAAGAACTCCTACACTCAGCTCGCCATCTCCTTACTCCGTAGACCAGCTGATATTAAACCCAAACTCAAACTCACTTTCTTAGATACTAGAGACTGTTCTGGTAAATACGAGCCTTGGTCCCTCTTGTGATGGCGAGCTGTTCTGCCAGCACATCCCTTGGTGGGTGACAGATTTTCAGGGGGACGACAGAATCTCATCACGAGAGCCACGCTGACTGGGAGAAAAAAAAAAGAAACCTCTCGTCTCAAAATCCACGTGTACCCCGCTTACGACGATGCAGACCTTTGAACCTGCTGCTGTATGGGCGCATTTGGGCAATAATGCACGGAGAGGAAGCCGTCGAGCCAAAACACGTATGAGGCACCTGGCATTTCGTTGAAAGGGAACACAAAGAGCGGTATGGCTATTCTCACAGCCCGGAGAGAAGGTCAAAAAGGCCCAAGGGAGTGCTTTATATCTAGATACGAGTGACATGTAATTTCTGCTCAGCGCACGACCGTGAGTGCTGAGGTCGGCAAATATCGACGGGCAAGTGAACTGTCTCGCCCAAAGCACCAGGCGCAGGCACTTTCAGCTGAGCCCAACATGACACTGAAACGGATTTAAATGGCTCTCGTGTCAATATTTTCTAAAGGGGCCGGTTTCCGCTCTCAGTCTGAAACCGGTTGTTGGATGGACGTGAAGTGGCCAACACGAAGAGACCAACATCAAGGCATTTCTGCTGTAGTGAGCCAAGAATGATAACACGTCTCGACTCACCCTCACACGCACAGAGTTGAATCAGAATATGGCTCAGACGCAAGACCCTTGCCGTCAGCTTTTAAGCTTACTCGGCGTCCTCGAGTCAGATCTCACCATTGTACCCAGCGCGGGTGTACCCTCAAACACCGAAGGTTTGAAATGGATCACGGCTGACGGGTGTCAAGCCGGCTCATCTATGCTCGTGCTCTGAAATGACTACGAGATCCAGGAACCAGATTTAAGCGTTTCGAACGTTTGACGGATGTTCCCGAGCGACGGGTGTGGTGGCGAGCGGTGGTTGTGCACCTTTTACACCAGCTTACCCTACCTACCCTGTAGCTTCGCCAACTGTCGGGGAAGAGGCCGTTCGCTTCATGTGCTCGCGCTCTCTCGCATGGGGAGATTTTCCCGATCAGATGCGCATTTAAACCCCCGTTTATTCGTACACGCATGCAAGAGCCAGCTCGTACTGCACAGTGGACTCGTCCGGCAAATCTCAAGCCGCTTTTGCCTTGCACCCGAGACGGTCACGTTGGTCGTGTGCTGGCTGTGCGTGCGGGCAGCAGCGAATCGACGTCCCCTCGGGGCGGCGGGCGGTGCCTTTGTTTGTTGTCTGAGATGACAAAGCATCGAGGCCCAGTTGGACGCCACTGGAACATGAAGACCAGCGGCTATGTGGCAGACTGGCGACAATATGAAGAATGTGGAGATGTGTCTTAGCCCAGGCAGCTTGGCATTGATGAAGGCGTTAAAACAAGGAGACTCAAGTCGCCAATCACAAGACTGGGTGGAGGCGAGCGTTGAAGGTGCTCGGAATGCAGCATCTGAGATGATTTATCCCAGGACCAAAGTCTCCGCAGACATGAAGGAATTACCCACCTAAGCGAGTCTCGTCTCGTCCCCCGTTCGCATCTATACGACCTGTGCTAGACGACCGATGGGATGCGCGGACCGCGGTCAACAAGGCCCCTTGCACTTGTCCAGCGTATCCGTTTTTCCCTTCTTTTTCCAGAACGACGCCAGCTTGGATCATCATGGAGATGAGCCTGCGCCTTATAATTAGCTTAGCTTCTTGTCGGGTCCAAGGCTCGATTGGAGGGCCACTTGCGGCAATGCCCCCCTCCCCATCCTCCCATTCCGCCACCAAATGGCGTCTTGATGTCACCTGTGGTACTTTGGCGCCTTGGACTTTTTCGGGGACCAGATGATATTCGTAAAATTACCACGAAATCTCTCGCGAAAAAAAAAGGAGATGGAACCCAAGAATGACACACCGAACGACCCAGGGGGAAACATGGAACACCAAAATGGCACGCTGTCTCTCCAGACTCTTCCCAACCGTTCCCGCGCCCTCTCCTTTCCCCTTTCCGCCTAGCCAAGCGCCCGAAATTCACGTCCGGGCCCCGGCACGGTCGGTCGGGCGATTGTTATTCATGGCATGAGAGAGAAGGGAACACCACATAGCTTAACCTTAACGGGGGGCCGAAGCAGTGGCACACAGAGCAGGGATTCGGTATATAAACGGGGCTTAGGGCTGCCCAGCTCGGTTAGGCGGCAGAGAGAAGGGGAGAGACAATTGTCATCCACTTGTTTCATTCACTGGAGATGGGCTTTCAGGCAAGTAATGTCCGAGGCAGGGGATGCGGGGACATGCCATGACGGGCGCCCCTTACGGATTGATCAGTCAGAGAGTCATGGAAGCGTTGAGAGATGGGCTGTGCGGGTTGAAGAGCTGAGTATTATGCAGAGAGAACAGGAGACGCTCGATACGTGTTTAATTATATCTGCCGAAGAGGAGCAGTTCTTCCCGCCTCGTACGGATAAGCGGCCAGCAACCTTAGTCAGCCTCCCTTCTTCTCCCCCCCCCTTTGTGGCTTGTCAACCCGGCTGAGACGGGAATGTCAGCGCTAAACAAGCAAGGACAGTGCATGGCAAGAAGAAGAAGGAGAATGGACACGCGACCAACTTTTGCAAGAGAACAGCAAGAAAACAAGATGGCAAGGGGGGAGGGAGGGAGGGAGAAAACAGTGGAGGTTTCTCCGTTCCTCGTGCGACGCTGCGGCCTGCTCTTCAGAGACCCAATCACGGTGATGCAAGCCGAGGCGGAAGATCAATGGCCGGGGAGTCCTTCTAAGTCCAGTTACCGCCATGCATGGGGAGCCCGCTTCCCGCCGAGCGGTCTTTTTTTGCCTGTCTGTCTGCTGGGCTGGGCTGGGAAAAGGAAAGATGGAGAGAGGAGTCGATCTTGGATCAGAGAATTTTAACGTAACGTGTGCTCCCCGGAGCCAATCACTTCTGATGGCGAAAAGGTCCCCAAGGACCCAAAAGTTCCCACCAGCCGCCCACACACAGGCACACACACGCCCTCGTCGCTCGGAATTCGGGACGTTCTAAAATGGATGACATGGGTAAACTGGGGGCCATCAGGTTTTAAGCTGGTTGGAGCAGCATGTCGCGTGCGAGAACGAGGGAGCACTCCCCCCCTTTCCGCGCCCTGCTCTCGAGATGGTTGTGGCTGAGTGTGCTCCGTACGAAGATCCCGAGGTGCCTGGTTTTTTGATCTTGTTGGTTTGCTCGCCTTGAGCCTGCATGTTGCCTCCGGCCAAGAGATGCAACTGCAAACGCGTGAATCCTCCTTGAATCTGCCGTTCCTGTGTACGCCCTGCTGCCGCCGAGCCATGAAACAGTGCCCTCTTCGGACTCTCCCCTCGGACTCTCATCAGTCATCAGTCATCACACACTCTCTCCTATTCTTATTCTTCTTCTTCTTCTCTCGTCCCCTTCCCTCCCCTTACCCTCCTCCTCCTCCCCCCTTCCCTTCCCTCTCCTCGGCCCCGGCCGAAAAACGCCCTCCCTCCTTCGAGGTCTCGAATGCTAACTTGTTAGTGCTAAGCCGAACGAGGCACCGCCACTTAATACGAGCTTCCTCCACCTTCGATTTCCGCACACTGTCGCAGCGCCGGCTCGACGCTATCAGCCGTCTTACCCCGGACAAATTTGTGCTGCTGGGGGAGAGAAAAGAGCGCCGTTCCAGGCACGCGACCAAGTTCGGGCTTCAAAGACCCATCTCGAACGCCTCCTTTGGCCTTACTTCTTCCTCCTATTCCCCCCCCCCTTCTTTCTTGCTTCCCTTTTTCTGCTCTGTTTTCTTTTTTCCTTTCTTTCTCGGCCAGGTCAAAAAGTTGTTCAACACTCCTTCTGGGCCCCCTCCCCTCCCCCTGCCGGCACCATGTATCTTCCTTCGGTTTCTCTAATCTTTGGCGTCTTCTTTGTGTCTGTCGTTTCTGCAAAGGTGGTGCACCTCTTCATTCTCGCGTCCACGGTCCCGGTCCTGGACTTTCTTCTCTACCTTCCGAGTTTCTTTCTCCCCGACTTCTTCGTCGTGTGCATTGGCAGGATAGTGCTGCGCCCGGTGAGGAGTTGGTTTACATTCCTTTGCGCCATCATCGGCGTGCTAATAACGTACGTTCAACACTTTTCTGGAGACTCCTTGTTTCTCGCTCTCGCGGGCGCACAAAGTTCCCAAGTCGTACTGACTCCTTCTAGAACCGTCGCACTCTTCGCCGGCTCTGCGCAACTGGGCTTCTCCATCAAGACGGGCGCCGAGCTCGAGTGGCACGAGGCCAGAGAATTCGCCGCCACCGAAGATGCCCTCAAGCTGCTCCTGACTGGAATCTGGGGCGTGCTGGCCTGCGGATCCGTCATTCTGGTTATTGCTTGGTTCTCGCATAATTTTGTCTATCGCGTCATTGGGGATTTCTTGTTTGGCGTCTACGAGCTGCTTGCTTTTGGTAAATCACTGGCGGGCAAGACTGGGGTAGTTGCTGTAATACTAACAGATCCTCCAGGCCCGAGATATTTCACCAATATCATCAAGCGCCGTCGCAGCAGGCACTCGGCAAACGACACCGCCACCGACTCGGAGGCGACGCTCCTTAACGACACGGACGAGAACAATGAAGGTTCCGAATCTCACATGTTGATGGGCAATGGCGAGAAGCCCGATATCAGCGCAAAGAAGCGCTCTTTCTTTTCGGGCTTTCGCTGGAGGATGCTCGTCCCCTCGGTGTCTCTGATCGTCAAGACGGCCGTCTTCACGTATTGTCTCGCCACCTCGCTCGTCCGACCCGAAGAACCCTACGACCACATGTCTATTACTCTGCCCCTCGGCTTCCTCAACATCTTCCGGCCCGAACCCGACCACTGCGCCGAGCAGCGCCGCATCATGAAGAACATGTGGCCGTACCCCGAACTCCTCGACCCCAAGAACTGGGAGGATGCCCACGACGACTACAAGGGATGGGCTCCGGGCCCCGATAGTAAGCTGGCCAACTCGTACCGCCAGCGTCGCCCCGACTGGCTTCCCGACAAGCCACCCCGCGGATTCCTCCGCTGGGATCCTCGCCGCTTCGACAAGAACGTGCCCAACTCGCACGGCGCCACCGAGGCCGCCTGGAAGGATCGATGCCTGGGCCTCCAGCTGAAGGACCCCTTCTACAACCCCGTCACCGACCCGATGAAGATCACCAACCTCGACACCGACATCTTGGATCCCTTGAAGCAAGCCCTGGAAGACGGGAACGTCAAGATCAAGAATGTCGTCTTCGTGCTCATGGAGAGTCTGCGCCAGGAGCTGTTCCCGCTGCGCCAGGACTCGGCCATCCACCAGACCATCCTCAAGGCCAACGACGAGGCCGACCGCGCAAAGGTCAACGAGCTGCTGTCCCGGCTGACGCCGAATCACCAGCGCATCTCGGGCGTCGACGGGAACTTCAAGGACGCAGACGGGAACACGTACTCGACGGAGAAGCAGGTCTGGCAGGACAAGGCGGCCGAGGGTTTCGGCGGCGTTAACGTCGTGGGCGGATACTCGATGGCTTCGCTTTCGACAAAGAGCTTCGGGGCCACCCACTGCGGCAGCTGGCCCATGGCTGTTGAGAAGTTTGACGAGGCGGATACGGACGCCTATCAGCCGTGCATCACGCAGATCCTCGACCTCTGGAACAAGAACAAGGCCAACAGCTCTTCCGAAGATTTCCGCGAGTGGCCGTGGTACCCGGCGCTGATGGAGGCCGAGGTGGAAAAGTACGATCGCCAGGAGGTTTTCGACCAGAAGCTCGGCTTCAAGCACATTGTGTGCCGCAAGGAGATCCAGAACGACTGGCGCTTCAACAAGACGGATCCCTTGTACAAGGAGGTCAACTACTTTGGGCTGCCCGAGCCGGCGCTGAAGCCGCACATGCGCGAGTACATCACCAACGCCACGGCCAACAACCAGCGGATCTGGATGTCGCATTTCACGAGCACGACGCATCACCCGTGGGGCACGCCTGAGTGGTTCGACAACGAGGAGTACATGCCTACGTCTGGAGGAAATAAGTGGCACTCCGACTTCAACAAGTACCTCAACACGATCCGCTTCCACGACTCCTGGCTGGCCGAGCTGCTGGACCTCTTCGACGAGCTGAACATTTCCAACGAGACGCTCATCGTCTTTGCTGGCGACCACGGCCAGGCCTTTAAAGAAGACTACCATAAGACGGGGACGTACGATATCGGTCACGTCAGCGCGTTCCGAGTCCCCATTCACTTCCGCCACCCGAACCTGCCTCGCATCCAATACGAAGCCAACGCGACCAGCATCTCCATCCTGCCGACCATCCTCGACCTGCTCATCAACAGCGGCTCACTGAACAAGGACGACGAGCACATCGCCTCGGACCTGGTGCAAGACTACGAGGGCCAGTCGCTCATCCGACCCTACAAGAAATCCCACGCGGGTCGCCGAGCCTGGAACTTCCACGTGGTCAACCTGGGAGCAGGCATCATGGGCGTATCCTCCGCCGACGTTCCCTACCGGCTCTCTCTGCCCGTCAAGAAGACTCTAGAGTACATCTTCACCGACACCAGCGTCGACCCGGAGGAGCACGACCCGACGACGGCCTGGACGCCTGAAGCTCTGGCGCAGGCGGTCAAAGAGAAGCACGGCGAAGAGGCGGCCAAGTGGGCGACCGAGGCCGTTCAGGTGGCCGAGTGGCATCAGCTGGAGAGGCAACGGCTGTGGAGGTGGCATTTGTTAAAGACGTAAAAAAAAAGCAAATAACTGGAAAGGGAAGGTAATGGTCATGGGGAATATTGTCATTATTAGAAATAGCGTCTGATTTTTTTTTATCCTTTTTGTATAACTTTTGTCTAATATTGATGTGGAATGAGACACATTCGGATTCTTGCCTTGACTTGATGTGAAGATACTGCTTGTAAATGTGTGAAATAATATGTCATGATTGATCGCAATGTTTCGAGGAATATGATGACAATTCCTACATGCGCACCATGGATGTGGTTACATGTACCAAGGAGCAAAGTTCAAGCTGCTGAAACACTTGTTTATTGTTATACCGGTATTGCCGTACGTCCTGGGGAGGTTGACGGAAGCTGAGTCGGGACTCGGGACCTGACTGCCCCATTTTCACAGTTAGGCAAAGATACTTATTTAAATACCGCTTACATTGAATCGTGCGCGCCTAGAGCTCTTCGTATTATTATTTGCCTTTTATGCTACCCTATCCTAGCTGGATCTGTCTACTCGGGCCTTCGTCGACCCTCACCGTGCACTAACGCCTCACTTACAGCTCTGCTACGTAAACGACTTGGTGTCCGTCCCGCGGAGCATCATTTCAACACCCCATCAAAATGCAGCCAGACAGAAACGGCAGGAGCCCCTCTAATTACAAGTGGCAGCGTTGTTGGCATTCGCATTGTTGTTGTTATTGTTGTTGTTGTTGCCCTGATGGTGCCGGGCCTGAAGATCCTCGTCGCGCTTGTTATTGCAGCCAGTAGCGGTAGCGGCGTTGTTGTTATTGTTGTTAGTCTGCTGTCCTTGATGGTGGCGCGCCTGGAGGCCTTCCTCTCGCTTGTTGTTGCAGCCAGTAGCAGCGGCGTTCTGGTTCCCATTGTTGTTGTTGTTGGTCTGTTGTCCTTGGTGGTGACGAGCCTCGAGCTCTTCATCTCTCTTGTTGTTGCAGCCTGTAGCAGCGGCATTCTGGTTCGCATTGTTGTTGTTATTGTTGTTGGTCTGCTGTCCCTGGTGGTGTCGGGCCTCGAGCCCTTCCTCCCGCTTGTTATTGCAGCCAGCAGCGTTGGCTGCAACGTTGTTACCGCCGCTGTTGGTCTGCTGTCCCTGGTGGTGACGTGCCTCAAGCTCTTCATCTCTCTTGGCGTTGCAACCAGTAGCAGCGGCGTTCTGGTTCCCGTTGTTATTGTTGTTGGTCTGCTGCCCTTGGTGATGAGGCTGTACGTCGTTAGTCAACGGTTAAACGGAGCACATCTAGGGCAATGGCGAACTGACCATTCTGGTCTCAAGGAAACTGAAGATGGGAAAGCCCGATGCAGGCATAGCCATGATTGCCAGAGGAGCCTACAAAATTATTAGCAAGAGTCTTGTATTCGTAGCTTAAAATCTCTTACCGCAAGTTGGCCAACGCTGATCCCAGAGGAGACAACTCCCGTCGGGGCCATCGTGGCAAGGAGAGTGGCAAAGGCAACGGGGGGATGCATCTTGGAGTTTGAGAGAACGATGAGAGAATGATAGAGTGAAAAAAGACTGGCCGGCAGTCAAAGAGAGAATAGTTTAAATAAAAGGGCCCAGCCCAAAGAATCCAAGAATGATGACTGGCTGTTGAGTGAAGCTGTGAGTGCAGAGGATGGGGATGGCCTGATTATTTGACAGCAGATCCAAGCCTTTATACTTACTTCAACACCTAGGCATCGAGTCCGAGAAGGATGTCTCTTTTCTCGTTTGCCCTCTTGAAACCTGAGTCCTGAGGCCCTTAGGCTTCTCAAAGGAGGCATTGTCGAAGTCGGCGGCTAAAGGCGTCTCACGTCGCCGAGTCGCCAACTAACCGATCTCTCCAGAAGAGGCTGCTCAGAGCGATCATCAAACTCGGCGGCACTATTTTGATTGGAATCATCTCCGTGGAGTTGACCGACGTTGTCACGGGACAAGTCATGTCGCCGCATGACTAAACTTGGAAGGTCCTAGTGCTGCGTATAGGCCAACCTCTCCTCGAGATCTGACAACTCTCGTGAGACAATACCCCAGTATGGAAAGTCCTTTGGAATCATAAATGATTGGCGGAAAGTTGACATCGTCTATTCCCCTTGTTTGAGACTTGGCACCAAACGATTAGCGAGCTGGAGTAGTCGAGACCTTCAGATGAACCACACCAGTGCGTCAGGTTGCGAAACAGCCCCTGACCAGCCAATAAATGCCTCCTTCTGCGGCGAATTTTCCAAAGTAATGCATCTTACTGGACAATTCTTCCATCTCAAACTCTCCTAGTCCCTGTCCCTTCTTCGAGGGGCGCGTCTCATCTATGTCGAATGTGAGCGATCGCGCTTAACCCCGCGCGTCGCCTCCGTTCTGAGGTAAAATGCTACCCCGAGATATCGTCGATCTTACAACTTACTGCCCTGCAGCGTTGCGTTGGTGATGGCTTCGTGTGCTGTCTCGGGATCCCCTGTGTTTCAAGCTTGGCGGTTTCGTTCACAGTTTGCTTCATGATTGTCACAATCGCCGGAAAACGTGCCGTCTGGGCATTCGCGATTTATTTACAGATGTTTTCGGCGAGAGGTAGACAGTATATACCGTAGCGACGAGCGCGTGCGAAGAGTACTCTGCATTTTCCCCAGCCATCTTCTTCTCGGTTACATTGTTCATCTAAGATTTCACCATGCTCGCCATGGACAATACGTACGAACCAATTCCTCTTGACGAGGAACAGCAGACTTCGGAAAAGGAGACCCTGTTGTTGCGGTTGGAGAAGCGGCTGCCAATTCACAGAATACTTGACCAACCTTCAATACTCTCATCCAAATTAATTTGGCTGCTGCATGGAGTACTATTATCAGCCTCTTTGTCACTCTTCGCTATTTCCTTCTGCATGCGGTATGGCAGGCCATCCGCCCTCCTCTGTAGCCAAGAACTCTCTCCCTACTGTAAGTCCTTTCCTACCGCCTCGACTACCCAGACTAACGCGTGATAGCCCCGGCCGAGCCCGCAATAGAATACCAAACAGTCCGCTACAACATAACGCCCGCTCAGGAAATGACCGAGTACATAGGGTACGGGCCTGACGTGGACAAGGCGTGGGATCATATCACGTACGACGTGGGTGACCAGATGATCACGCACGATGAGCTTCATCGCCTTGGACTCGATCCTACGTCCCTTAAAATCAAAGACCCCAAGAGCGGCGAGGAAGGGTACCGCGTGGGTATACAAGTCTTCCACCAGCTTCACTGCCTCAACCTGTTACGGCAGGATAGCTACAAGGAGTATTATGCTCACCATGGGGGGGATATTGAAGTGCAGCCTGAGGATTTGCGAGGGCATCTTGGTAAGTTTTTTTCCTTGTTTCTGATTCATTTTCTCATTGCTAATGTGAATAGACCATTGCATCGAAATACTGCGGATAGCACTGATGTGTCAATCCGATGTCGGCGTCTATGCCTTCAAGTACTACGAAGGATACGAAGGCCACTGGCCGGATTTCAGCACCCTACATACGTGTCGAAATTTCGACGCCATCCGCGACTGGGCTTACGATCATGCCGTGGTATTTGGTGACGAGCAATAGGCCTTGGAGATGGAAAGTAACGATAATACTGGCTCTTGATGAGCATATGGAAATACGATTGAACAATTGTGTCGAGCTTTACGCACAACTGAATCTTCTGCCCTGTAGTACTGAGCGAGCATACTGGTACCGGTTGAAGCCAACGTTCGCGGGGATTCCCGCAGCAAAGATCTGCGTAGCGTGAATGACCAATTACCTTGGGCCATGCCACAACCCTCGGGTACTCTTTCCCCGAGTGTTACTGCGGGGTATGACGATGTGCAGGCTTCACGATGGAGTCTTGTATCGTTGGTGAGCTTGAGGCAGAGTCTTCCTTTTCCTGTGCTCTCATATCAATGAAGTGAATCATTCGAGAATACACTTAGACCTCAGTCCTCCGCCTCGACCTTCTCAACAAGTCAAACCACCTCTTCGAACCGCCATTCATCACTAAATCATGACCGTCCCCCCCAAAGTCGACGTACTCGTCGTAGGCAGCGGCAACGCAGGCTTCGCCGCCGCGCTCTCCGCCGCTCAATCCGGCGCAAACCAAGTCTTGCTCATCGACAAGTGCCCAAACACCTGGGCTGGCGGGAACTCCTACTTCACAGCCGGTGCATATCGCACAGTTCACAAGGGACTCGATGACCTCTTGCCGATTGTCCACAACGTTACCCGAGAGCAGGCCCGCATGATTGACCTCGCGCCTTATTCAGAGCAAGACTTTCTGGACGACCTGGACAAGGTCTGCGTGGGACGGTCGGATCCAGAGCTGGCCAAGACGCTTGTGGGGGATTCCAACGCGACTATTAAGTGGCTGGCCGCCAACGGTGTTCGATTCCAGCTGTCGTTCAATAGACAGGCTTACGAGGTAGACGGGAGGCTCAAGTTCTGGGGTGGCCTCAGTTTAAAGACGCAGGATGGTGGCAAGGGTCTCATCGCAGATTACCAAGCAGCGGCGGAGAAGCACTCGATTGAGGTGTCGTATTCGACGGCACTCAAGGGGATTCGGAAGGATGCGTCTACTGGGGCTGTCACGGTGACAGTCGAGGTCGATGACACGGAATATATTCTCACAGCTGGCGCCGTGGTTCTGGCCGCAGGCGGATTCGAGGCAAACAGCCAACTACGAAGCCAATTCCTCGGCCCCGGCTGGGATCTAGCCATGGTTCGCGGAACCCCCTACAACACGGGCGACGTCCTAGACCTGGCCATCCGCCAACTCGGGGCGCAACCCATCGGAAACTGGTCCGGATGCCACTCAGTCGCTTGGGACGCCAACGCCAACGCTCACAGCGGCGATCGCGTCGCTTCTAACGAGTACACAAAGTCGGGATACCCATTGGGTCTCATGCTCAACATTGACGGGAACCGCTTTGTTGATGAGGGCGTGGACCTGCGCAACTACACGTATGCCAAGTTTGGCCGGGCCATTCTACAACAACCAGAGCAGTTGACCTTTCAGGTTTGGGACGCGGAGGCGACGGCGTTGCTCCGGTCTGAAGAGTACCGCGAAGAGCGCGTCGAACATATCGTGGGTGACACGCTTGAAGAGCTTGCGGAAAAGTGCGGTGCTCGTGGGCTGCGCGACAAGGAGACATTTGTCCGCACCATTCGAGAGTACAACCAAGCCGTCGACGCTCACCGCCGAGAGAACCCCTCAATCAAATTCGACCCAGCCATCAAAGACGGTCTGTCCACACAGTCCTCACAGAAGCGACTCCCAATCGCCAAGTCAAACTGGGCTCTGCCGTTGAAAAGGAGCCCATTCCTCGCCGTCAAGGTATCCTGCGGCATCACCTTTACCTTTGGCGGGCTCAAAGTCGACCCCCAGACGGCGCAGCTGATTCGCGCATCGACCGGGCGACCTATACCGGGTGTCTTTTGCGCTGGAGAAATGGTGGGCGGGCTGTTCTACTCCAACTATCCTGGTGGTAGCGGTTTGACTTCGGGGGCCGTGTTTGGGCGGCGAGCAGGGAAGGCGGCGGCGGAACACACTGCTACCTTGCGGGCTGGAACTGGAAGGGAGAGTGTAGGGAAGGATTTGCCGAGTAAGTTGTAAGCTAGAACTGCGAGCTGATATTCGAGATCGAGCTGGGACTTGGGAGTGGCTTCAAGTGGACTGCATACTGGCATAGCTGGACACACAGATGTACGTAGTGAACATGAAGGTGAATTAATGAGTACCTGATAAGAGTGCCGGACCACATGGCTGTATGTACTATGGATGACCTAGCTCGCCGTTGTAAAAATCTCTAAACTAGATCGTGGTCACAAGGCTTGCCCAGCCCACTAACAACATCCCGCTCAAACAACGTAACCGAATCCCGAACCCGCTTCACAACCGTCGAGTTGGCAGGCGTCTTCTCAATCAACTTGGCGCCGTTGATGGCCAGGACACTAAGAACATGGGCTGCCGCCTTTGCATTGTTCGTAATCGTCTCTGCAACGGGATTGGTGATGTTGTCGCACGCCTGGTGGTAACAAGCATCTTGCTCGGCACCGGTTCCCGTGAACAAACCCCCGACTGGCTTGTTGATAATGTCTTTGAATGGAACATAGTCAGTACCACCCGTGAGCCCGACTGGCGTGACTTCGATGCCCTTTGCCGTAAAGTGCTCGACGAAGAGATCCTCAACCACCTCAGAGCCTGCCGGACCGCCAGGACCCGTCTGTTCGCCCGTGCCGTCAAAGACTCCGTAGAAGCCCCGAGACACCATATCGAAGTTGAGGTACACCAAAAGATCTTCAATCTCTTCAGTACTCAGATTGTTGACATAGTACCGCGAGCCCCAAAGCCCATTCTCCTCGGCCCCCCACCACGCAAACCGCACCTTGAGCTTCGCCGAGTAGTGGTGCAGCGCCTTTGCGAGCTCGAGGATCAAACTGGTCCCGGAGCCGTCGTCGTTGATCCCCGGTCCCGCCTGAACCGAGTCGAGGTGCGCACCTAGAACGATGAGGTTGCTCCCGTCGCCGCCCTTTGTCTCGGTGAAGACGTTTTGCGTGATGCGCTCCTCGATGAGCTGGATGATCTTGACAAACACCTCGACGTCCTCCCCGGCATCAAGACGTGCTTTTAGCGCCTGGCCTGGCTCTTGGTCGATGAGCGCCGCGGGGACGTACTCATCCGGATTCGGAGCCGAGAGCGAACCAGCCGTCAACTTGGCCGCGTCCGAGTTATATATAACAACGGCTATAGCGCCAGCAGCAGCAGCGGGCTTCAGCTTCCCCGCAAAGGTTGTCCCGTCGGGACACGCTCCGCGCTCGACGAGCACGATCTTGTCCTTTACGTCAATGTCGGCGTAGTTGTCGACTGAGCAGCCGGCGGTCCCCTCGGGCCCGTGGACGAGCCGTCGGGTTAGGCCTTCCTCGGGCGTGCTGGGCGTGTAGGTGAGGGCGACGGTGCGGAACGTGTCTTCGTCGACGGTTACCTCGGCTGCCGTGGTGTTTGTGAAGAGTGCCGGGAAGTCTTGTTTCCAGGCACGAAAGCCTTCGAGCTTGGAGACTTGGTTGTAGATGAAGTCGACTGACGCGGCGTACCCTGGGAAACCAAAGGCGCGGTTTCCGCCGTTGTCGTAGGCAATGTCATTGAGCTTTTGGAGGTTTCTCATCAACCTGTTGGTCTAGTTAGAGAGGTTCATAGAAGAGGTGCTGGGGTAACTCACCCTTTGCTCGTAATGTGCTTCTGCAGCTGGTGAGATTTGACTGGGGGGCGTTTGTCCTTGCTGGCGTCTACACATGGTAGGATGAGTGCACAGAGTGCAATGGCTTTGGTCAACTTCATGGTTTAGGATATTATTCGAGGCCTATTCGGTTTGAAGCTGGTAGGATCTATGATGACCTTCTGGTCAAAGATATACATGCAAGCCTGCCAATGCTGCGATACGCCTACATATGTACGTGATTGGAGGCTTGGAGCCAAGGAGATACCAGCATCACACAATACCACTGGCTCTTTTGTAGCGGGCCCTCAGCAGATGGCATAAGAACCACCGAAGCCATACATCATCCACGATGATCAAGCATTCAATCAGGAAGGTAAGTGTTAAACTAGGTCGATTCATCATGCCAAGGTCGTATCGACTCGGATGCCAAGCCTTTGCCTGCCAACCGCCTGCCCAAAGCGTTGCTGGCTTCGATCCTTCAGTTCCATGCCCCTCACTGGACTATACGTGCGAATTCTGTCATGCCATGGCAGGGAGTCTGATTCGGAAACATCCGTTGACGGTTAGGGCTCGCCGACAGGACTTTTGTCTCAATGTAACATCGTAAACACCATGTGTATATTTTTCCGAGGGGCGGTTAAGTGACGCAATTCGCTCGAAGATAGCTACCCGCGAGATAAAAAACATGATGTACATTAATGAACTACTTTAGAGAGAGTCGGTGTGCCTACTAATGTAAACGTGATAGTCGCGCCACTATCGCGGGGTTGCCACCCAGCCCGTCTCGAGGACTAGGCGGAAGAGTTGTTGTTCGCAGATGGAAGATCGTGCTGATTGGGGTCAATTTCAAGACGTAAATTTATATGGAAAGCAACCCAGCCTACCCCGTTGCAATGCTCATCTCTCGCGCCATTGTTGCATGTCTCTTGTACATTTCTCGGTTTTCGTCCGTCTATCTGGGTACCCAAGACCCCATTCAGACAATACTGACATCACATTCTGCGCCCAGTTGCTTCTCTACAGCTTCAGCGTTCATAATCCCATCGACATAGCACTCTCCCACCACACACCAATTGCCATTACCCGCCGACCTCAGGACAGACGGTAGAGGAGAGTTGCACAGAACATGCAACGAATCCCCCTCTCTGCTTCGCCAGGGAAACAGTCCCAGATATCCTTTCTCAGTCATGCCCAACCGCCGGTGCCGCAAAGCCCTCTTCATGGCGGTGCGAGCCCCTTGGAATATCGGGCCATGAGAGCCCGACCCAAGGTTGGAGAGCTCTAACCTCCCCTTCCCCTCTGGTTTTTTCTGACGCGGCGAGTACGACTGATCGGGAAACGAGGGTGACCGACCGGTCGACTTGTCGAGGAGGAGACTGAAGATTTCCGCGAAAGACTGTGGACACGGGAGCTTTTCGTCTCCGTCCTTTCCGGCGACGAGAGTGTGCCAGAATGCGTCGAATGAAGTCGCACCGGAAGAAAGTCCGCTGAGAAATTGCGAGACGAAATCAAGACAGGCAAGAAGGGTCTTGTTGTCGACCGTCGGGTTGACGCAGGAGAGCTCCGGGTGCGTGATTACACGGCCGAGTTTTACAATGATATCGACATAGATGCCTCGTACGCGGAGCTCGTTGCCCTGGCTCTGGTAGCTGAAACTATCGGGTCCTCTGGCCTTTAAAGTGAAGTCTCCGCAGGCGTTGTATATGCTGCCTGCCCATTTGCCCCCCAACGGAACCATCAGACTGGGTGCGCTCCAGTCCGGAACCCAGGAGGGTAGACCTGGAGACTCATGATCCACGAACGAGAGGATTCTACCCAAGGAGAACTTGTCCATGTGGCGAAGTGTGATGTCGCGGTATAAGCCAGTATGGGTGCAATCTTTCGCGTAGCTGACTTTGATAGGTGCCCGGTCGTCTTCGCGACACACTCCCAGGAGCCCATAAACCTTGTCTCTTTGATCGGAGCATTCCGAGGTTCTCGTGTCCGCGAGGAGGTCGAAAAGGGACTTCGGCGAGCCTTGCGGGTACTGGCAATCCTCTCTCATTAGGCCCAACCGTTGCGGCATCTCGCAGACATCATTCCCCATGGTGCCTGCGGGAGTATACTTGTCATGTAGCCAGCGAGATATGCCACACGTTACCAAATCATTGCAAGCCTCGTTCATTGTCTCCCATTGGATCGTCTCGCCCCCACAAGCGACCCAGAGGTTAGAACCACGAGGAAGTAATGTTTCCTGCACGATCCAGACTCTGGTGAACCACGCCCGGGACAGAAAACACCACAAGGACTTCCAATTTTCCGACTCGGGGCTCGGGAGGCAATACCCCTCAAACTCGCTAGACTCCACGTCTCCTCTGACGAACTGTAAGCATGCGATGATTCTGTCGAGGAGCTGCATCGCGGCTTGCGAGTCATCCTCTTTGGGGCTAAGCCAGATGACCGTGTTGAGGGACTGAGTGTAGATCCTGTCCATGAGCGGGACCTGAATCTGCTTCTCTTTGTCGTCCCCTTGGTTGATGCAGATTTGGTCAATCTACATGACTATGGAATGATTAGGCTGGCGAAATTGCCGAAGTGCAGCCTCAAGAGATTTCGTGATTTGTTTCTCATGCCCGTTGCAGTAGATCTTCCCCTCAAACACCGGCGGGCCCCAAGTATAACTCAGCGCAGTGTAGCAAACTGGCGTGGTGAGGTCTGTCATGGAGAGGACAAATCGTGACAGGTAACCATCAGCTGGCTCGTTGTACTCGACAGTGCAATGGTGCAAGGAGCCTCGAAGAATCTCGTCGCCAGAGCCGGGATGTAGCTCGAGGACTCGAATCTCGTACGGATCACGAAGTGCCTGATAAAGTTGTCCATTGGCCGTCTTAGTCTTCGCGGGAATGGCTTTGGTTGCTGCCCACGTCTTGACCTGTGAAAGGAACAAGTCCCACGTCTCTGCGTCGTACTTGAGTGTTTCCTTCGTCTGTTCGCCTGAGAACGCGCATGCGAACGTTTCGAAGAACCTTCGGTTAAAACCCTGATCGTAATTTTTTATGCCCATTGCCCCAAGGAGGTATTGAGCCTCGCGAGTCTTGTCGGCATCCATCTTCGGGGATGAATACAAGCGATCATGAGAAGACAGGGAAATTGCCGCATTGCAACAATTGTGAAGACAGATTTGTTCCCACCAGGTGACCGGGTGCACGTGGGGGAATAATTGTAAATTACATACCTAACCAATCGGCACTCATTCAAAGCAATCTTCATGTTGTTTGGGTGTGGAATTCGATGCGATTGGTCGCACCAGACTCTTGACTGGAGGGAAGGTGCCTTGAGGATGGCCAGTCGTTAATAGCCGTTGCCAAACGGGCTTCTATAGACTGCCCGTGTCATACGGGTGCTGATGTGGTCTTATCTCGGAGAACGAAAGGGTGTTACATGTATTGGAGAATCCAAGTACGACCCCA